>SZWC01001793.1:124642-139919 GCA_023375785.1 Penium margaritaceum | reverse complement strand
ACACACACGCGCGCGCGCGCGCGCGTGCGCGCGCGCGCGCGCGCGCGTGCGCCCGCGCGCGGGCGCGGCGGTTGCACAGTTCGCAGTTGTTTTCAAGCACGGACCAACGAAACAGCTTGCACAGGGATCCGCAAAATTGGGGACAAAAAAAGACTGCACGAGTTCTGCGCGCTTGCGAAGAGTGCCTGAACCAGCAGGACAACAACTGATCTTGCAACAATTCCCGCTGGGCAGTTTCTTTGCCCCAGTCCTCTTCCCAATTGACATAGGCATGAAAACACCATCCCACTTGCAGAGCTCGAGAACTCAAGTACACGCTCAAAAACTCTGCAAACCATACATCTCCAAACTTTTGCGCACAAAGAGGAAGTGACTCTGAAAAGCAGACAGGTCGCACCGATGGGTTCGCCCCGATGGGAGTCACCAACCCGGGCATAACCCTCAACGCATGCAGCTCGCATGCTTTCAGAAACAGGGCGTTGGCAACAGGTTCCACAGTGACTCCAGACAGACAGACAGACAGACAGACAGACAGGCTGTCTGCCTGTGCTGTCTCAGACAGCACAGCAGAGAAAATGCAGAACAGACAATTCGCAACGCCTTACCGCAGAAATCAATGGCGATCTTCATGCCAGCATTCGAGCCGTGCGTGTACTCCAACTCGCTCCGGATCGAACCATTTGGGCCGCCGCTCCGTGTTGACGGGTCGTACGTCCCCGCGTCGTGGAACCTGCCGTATGGTCCGCGTGCAGAGACAGTCCCCCCGGGCCCATCATTCACCAGAACAACTTTGGCACGACGACGTTGACCCAACGACGTTGACGACCAGCGTGGGATCGCGGCATGTGCTGGCTGGAGTGGAGCGGCAGAGAGGGACTGCGGCAAGCACGTGATAGGGGTGTGATTTCGCGCTGGACAGGAGACGGATGATGACGAGAGAGGGCGCCCCTCTCGTCAATCATCTGTCTCCTGGAATTACGTTCGCAGTACTCGAAAGGCATTCCACAATTCGCGACCTTTAGACGGCTTCACCGAGACGGTCCAACGGAGAGGCCTGAGGAGCAGCAGCAGGTTCATGCCGACGAATGAAACAGAAACATTCAGTCAACGGAAGGGTTGAAGAGGTTACTCACGCCAGACGCAGCATCAGCGGTGCACAGTTCTTCTCCGAGATGAAAGCCCGCAAGTCCCGCCGGGCCCCTTCGACGTCCTTCAGATAGCCAGCATCCACGACCGGAGCCTGCATCTTGGTGCGGGAGGGGGGGTCAGACAATCTGCTGCCAACGGCCAGCCGCGGGGAACGTGGGCAGAAACACTTCGGTGGGGTAGATGGTCACACCGGGAGATGGCCACCTTTCGCTTGGCGCAAGCGTGAGGACAACCAAGATAGCGGCGACAGTCAAAGTTGTCAAAAGGTGCGAGAAGGATCGACGATGGGCGTGTGCAATTGGTTGATTTCCCCTCAACCGTCAAAGTGACGATCAATATCTCAAGGTGAAATGGGCTATTTTTGAAGTGACAAGAATTCTTACTTAGAATGGTTACAACTCGGGAACGTCTAGTACAAAACACTTCCCCCATTTCAGCCGCGACGTCCGTTGCATGTATCCATGTGGCCTGATGACGGCGGCGATACCCGTCGATCAGTTGATCGATGTCGTAGAGGTTGTCATGGGTATCCCAACTCTTATGCACGGCGTTGTAACCTTGCCATTTCACACNGGGTTAGTCTTGGCGAGGTCAGCCGGAGGTGGCCGGGGCAGACGACGCCAGTTGGATTGATCACTGGGCAATACTAATTTGTAAAACACTTTCAAAATTATCATACAACTGGTCCCAATTGTTATGCCAAATGGAGCGTAGATGTTCAACTGGTATGAGTTTGCAAATTTGGGACTATTGAGAAATTTTCATATAAGCGGTAAGTGCACTTCGATGTCAAGTGTCGAAGTGACTCAACACATACATACAGGTCGTGCTACAAATGAGGCATAGTCGTAGTCATTGGATTGATCGTTGAACGACGCGTGTGGAGTCCCGTCACGAGTGATCGAATAAATAAGCTCCGGTAAGGAATCGGGGGGCTTCAAATACCAACATCAAAGATGCGAGATGCATCTCTATAAATCTCTCTGTCTTGATGCATCGCGAAGACGACGGAGAGGTCGTGATGCTTCTGTACAAGATTGTCAAAAGTAGTCAAAGTTGTCAGAAGGTGCGAGAAGGATCGCCGATGGGCGTGTGGAATTGGTTGATTTCCCCTCAACCGTCAAAGTGACGATCAATATCTCAAGGTGAAATGGGCTATTTTTGAAGTGACAAGAATTCTTACTTAGAATGGTTACAACTCGGGTACGTCTAGTACAAAACACTTCCCCCATTTTAGCCGCGACATCCGTTACATGTATCGATGTGGCCTGATGACGGCGACGATACCCGTTGATCAGTTGATCGATGTCACAAAGGTTGTCATGGGGATCCCAACTCTTATGCACGGCGTTGTAACCTTGCCATTTCACACGATACTCTGTTGTTTTGCCATATCATCGATGGTCGTCTATGTCCCCAATTTTGTACTCTGTGTCCTCATGTACTTGTATCATTGGAGGAACAAGAACATCCCTACTAGGGAAGTTTTAGCAGGGGTCTTCGTAGTGCTTGAGTCGGCTGGAATGGAGCACCCGGCTAACTTGCATAGTGTCAAGAAGTTTGTGTCGCGTAACCATGGGGGTTTGCATGTGTTTGATCACAAACAGTCCCAACAACCAGGATTTCAACTTTCAGTAGTCGGCTCCCTGGAGTTCGTTCTTTGCCAAGCGAAGGAGAACTTTGTCATTACCGCCGGACACATTGTCGCTTCGATATCAATCGGGTGCTCACTTCATTATAGCTTGTTTCCTTGCGCTTGATTGTCATGTTTTGTCCTATATGCTAAAAACAATAAAGTAGGATGTGGACTATGTGAATGTTGCTTTGGATTTGAAGTCCGGCTGGTGTGGCTAGAAGGTTTCCATACACCACATTGATCAGAACCTTACCCATTGCAATGGACGTCACCAAGTTGTAAGCGAGTTTGGTGGTTGGCAGTTTGGCTACCCAATCCATTCAGTGTACCTGGCAGAATGTTCAAACAAGTTCATCCGCTCAATTAGGCCGTCCCTTTAAGGGTGGAACACCATACAAAGGTACATCTGATTTGCGTAACCAGTCATCAGCTTGTGTTACAAATGACTAGTGAATACATTATCCATATCGCTCGTGATGGTTATTGATACGACGTATAGCCATATGATGTTGTTTAGTAATACCCGTGTTTTTCCCTCGGTAGTGATGGTGGTCATTGTCAAGATGAAGTGGGATAATTTTAGAAAACCTCTTGATAAGCACAAGAATGGAATCAAACCCTCAAATGTGATTACTAATTTATTGACAAAATCCATGGAGATATCGTTCCATGGTCATGTCACAATGGGTAACATCGGCAAAAGTCTGTGTGGTAACATGCTACGTGATTTTTGTCGATGAGAAGTGTCATACGCTTTGTAAATTTTGGCTACATCGACTTCCATCTTGCCCATAAAGTAGTGCTTTGCAACCTTCTTTAGTGCCTTGTCTTCTCAAAAATGTCCTCTTGAATTAGTGTTGTCGCATTCTTCAAGAAGCCAACATGGCTTGTCGTTTGAAGGTACAACATGACGTGTGAATCTTTGTCGCTTATAAAGTGAATCTTGTAGAATTTGGACATGTCAAATCACTCATGCTGATCATAGCCACGTGTGATTAAATTTTCTATACAAGGATCTTACTATAATTGAACGGTTGCACCTTCATCCATGAGGTCGATTTTGCAAGTGAATGTATCTATACTATTGTGTTTACCTAATGTGTACTCAATATCATAATCAAACCCGCATTTGAGGAACTCCGTCCATCATGTTTAACGTCAACAAAGGTTCTGCTATGTCTTCAAGTATTTCAATGCATGATGGTCAATTTGAACATCGTATCCGAAACATTCAAGATAGTATTGCCATGTCTTAAGTGTGTGTACAACCACCAACATCTCCTTCTTCTGTACAAAATACTTCACTTTTGGTCCACACAACTTTGACAACATGTGCGCGGCAACTTGCCCTTTGTTGTCATGATCTTGTGAGAGACCCGCGGTAATAGCTTGATAAGAAGAGATCGTGGCCATGATATCTGGGACCACTAGATCGGCTAATCATAGGGTTGGTGCCAAGGTGAGAGTGTTTCGCAAAGCACTCAAATCTTCTTATTCATTGTCTCCTTACGACAGATCATTTTCCTTTAAAGTGAGATCAGAGAGGGGCGCTAACACCAGAGCTTTAACCTGTACAAAAAGGCAAATGGTTATTGCAAAAACTGAGAAAACCTTGGACTTCTTCGAGTTGGTTGAGATGTACCAAGTAACTACTACTACTACTTGCCTTTCTACATCCATGGTGATACGTCTGTTATGTTAAACGTGGCTCAAAAATGTTATCCAAAGTCGACCAAATTTGCACTCACAAAGAATTTCTTTGTTTCAAAATATCAAGAACTTCTATAGGATGTCCAACGTGCTCCTCTCGGATATGCATATACACTCAAATGTCGACGAGGTACACCAAATAAAAATTGTTGATGTATGGGTAGAAACGTTGTTCATTGCCTTCATGAACATCGTCGAGGAGTTCTTGAAACCAAATGGCATGACTGATTTCCAAATTCATGAAATATAATGAGAATATCTTTTTTTTATGTCTACCATGTGAATCTCTTCAAAATCAATGCGTAGGTCAATTTTGGTGAGCATTTTAGCTCCTTAGAGGTGGTCAAAAGTTCATCCACTTGGTGGAGGGGGAAAATGTTCTTCATAGCATCTTTGTTCAATGTCACGTATTAGACACACATCAGCATTCCTCTAGCTTTCTTTGAAACAAATAATGGTCATGTGGCGTATGGTGACATGGACATGGCGAATCCTTGACCAAGCATCTTCTTGAGTTCCTTTTTCAACTCGATCACCTCATGGTTCCTTATCCAATGAATACCTCGAATTGTGGGTTCAGTACCTTTTTTGAGTTCAATGTATTGGTTGATGTTTCATACAGGTGGTAAGATTTTCAGGAGTTTGTCATATAAGACGTCCGCAAACTCTCGAAAGAAAGGCACAAACTCCTGGGCAACCATCGTGAACTGTTTGGATATTGATGAGGCCAATGAGGCTAATGATTTAGTTATTACCCCTCTCACTTCTTCCATTACATCAAGGTGGACAAACCAAGCGCTATTCCCTTGTTGTATGAAGTGCTTAGCCATGGTGACCATTATTAGCTACATATGTTCTTGCTTCTTTGTAAGTGCTGTTTCCTCTTTTGATTCCATCTATACTACTTTTGCTCTTCTACACCACGCAAAAATGTTATAGCTTGGTGCCGTTCACTTCCACATATACTTTGCCACTATTTGAATCAATCTACTGATTGTGATGGTGCAAGAAATCAGTTACGAATGACTTTCTGATCACTCATTAGACATCACCTCCAGACCGTTACATCGAGCAAGCCTCCCACTTGTAGTCACAGTGGTTTCAAAGTCTTTACATGTATCATCTCCCATCAATGGTTTTTACTTGAATCACCATTTTTTTTAATGCAAACCCAGGTTTTGAACCATGTCATTGCTTACGAAATTGTTCAAGGGCCCTCCATGTAGTAGTGTCTGTACTATCCCATGACTTTTACATCTTCAAGGTTTCATATGTAGTATTTTTGGCGGTTGTACGTCCTCCTACCCCTCGTTAAACTTAGTGATTTCACAAACCTTTTGTACAATAATGAGTCCTTTAGATAAGTGATTTTTTTATGTAAATGGCTCCTCCCGAAGAAGAGTCGCACCTCTAACTCTCGTCCATTCTTTCCAAACTCATTGTGGGCGAGTTCATTCCCTTTTTGTCTTACTACTTTCTTGTGCAGTTTTAAGTGATGTACTTTATTTCTCCGTACTTTGAAAATGTGTGTGTGTCTCTCCAAACGGCAACGTCCACTTCCACTAGACTCTAGGAATTCTACGACTAGCTATCTCTATCTCAATTTTAATTGTGGTGAGGAGGTTTATAGCCATGAACAACCTAGATATGATTGTTGTAGAAAACATAGTTAGTCTTTTCCTTTGTTACAATCATTCATAGTGCACTGTGTTAGATGCCTTGAATGGCGATCGCTCAAAGGATGTCTTCTTCGAGGCCATTATTGTAGTGAAAACAAATTTGATCAAGGGCGATGTCTGCACCATTAATGGTCTTCCACAATCTTGAATGTACTATGTCACGCTAAACTATTGACGAAGATGTTTGAGTTTGTATTGTGTGTCAGATTTATTTTTCATCGCTAAAAAATGTGCTTGCATCACGTGCAACAATTTTCTAGAATTTCTCGGTGGAATCTGTGTGTCTTATCATTGTGGGTCGATCTCCCCCAAGGGTAGAACGCGTATAGTTGAATATATGAGACACACATCATTAGCTCTTGATGAGGTATCCTCCGTTTTCTAATCTAGTAAGATAGTCTTCAAATCCAACCACCAACTTTATGCTGTGCCACACAGAAATGCGGTCATAGGGTCAAATTTTTTTCGATCATCTTTTACCTTAGCAGCGGTGAAGTACACCCACAAGCTCGTGAATGACATCTCAACGGTTGATCCTTAATATTTTGTAGGATCAAATGGTTCACATGGTGCTACATAATTTTAGGTTTTTTTCCATAGCTAAGTATTTCTCTCGCTGAGCACAGCCTTTTGTACACTAGCGTTGCAAAGAGCCTCCATTACGACATTAAGTTCTTGGAGCACATGGATGTTGATTCTCTTAAGTACGTAAATGCACTTCATCAGTTCCTTATTCATCCTTCCTTGTCATCCATTAGGACTTATCGTTCCCGCTACAAACCTCAAGACCTCTGGTAGGAGCGACTACTTTATTGTTGTCGCGTCTCTTAGCAAATTTGTTGTTGGAGCCTTCGAGGTTGTCCCTACTAGTCTTTATCCTGCCATGCTAGCAGTCATTGGCGCTTCTAAGTTCCCATGCATGGTTTCATTTTTTTCCTCCATTGCGGAAAGTTTCACCAAAGAATCCATGTTGGTAGTCGGATGTGCTCGCCCGCTTCATGCCGTGGTTGCGAAGTCATCAATATCTTGACATGAACGATGGGCTCACAGCTTGTGCGAGGTAATCCATAACATGAGTAAAGAAGTTAGATGTCTCTACGACACAGTTGCGCCTTTATGTCAAGTGTTTTGCCGAATCAAGGGTAAATGGTGAATATGTATGAGTTATGAGGCTAAACATGATTTTAAAAATTGTTACACTTGAGAAACTCATAATGAAAGTAAGTGTACTTCGATGACAAGTGTCAAAATATCTGAACACATACATACAAATGTTCAGTTACAAATGAGAAGATTCTGAGTAATTACGTCCATGGTGGAGTGACGCGTGTGGAGTCATGTTGTGAGTGGTTGGATTGAGAAGCATTTCTAAGGAATCAGGGGGCTACAAATATTGACGATGATTTTGAGAGATGCATGTTTTTTAATGTTAAAATTTCTTAATATTTCAAGAAGTCGACTAAAAGGTTATGGATATTCTTTAAATGACTTTTAAAGTGGTAAAATTTGGCCAAAGGTGCAAAAATGTTGTTGGTGGTGCAATGCAGTTAGTGGAATTGCCGGTGATTGCAGTTACACAAATCAAGGCCTTGACCCATGCTGGGCTATTTGTTTAATAATAGAAATTCACCCTAAAAAATTAAGGACTCGTGTACCTCTTGTAAACAACACTTTAAACCTCAAAATTACACATGTTTTACACATGCTCATGTATATTTTACATCTATTGATTGGGTGAAGCAGGATGTAAGAAATCCGCCTCTGAATAAAGGAACCAATCTTCACCTTGCATAGTAGCGTCAAAACCCCTTTAATTAGGAGGAGTGATGTCGAGTGCCAAAATTCGGAAACATTCTGTGGCGTATCTACTTTTTTGTATGTTACATCTTGTTGTAGAAAAAGGCAAGTGACGAAATCAAAAGAATGTATTCTAAGAATCATTCACCCCACCTTCACGTCTCCTCTATTTTTCCTGCAATTCGTACTTTTATGGGAATTGGTTTCTCTTGTGAGTAGGCTAGAATCATGTTTTTCTTTATGAAAATATACATAAATATATATTTCATGAGTCTCGACGTCATTTTGAATGTAGATAAAAAATTATGTTTTTTATTTCATGAACAATTATATGTTTCTGAGGTGGTTTTGGTGCAATAGTTTCGTAAAAGAAGTTCTTCACTTTCGTATTTTTTTGCTAGGAGATAAGGCACCAGACGTTTGTAGAATTGGGTGAATTATATGCTGAATTATATCGATTCTCCAAAGAGGGGAAATATGATGTAGTTTTGTGCTAGATAAATTGATTTTTCATTTGTGACGTTGAACTGTTTTCGTTCAATTTCATATGGTGGCTTTCTCATAGGTAGGGATCTTGGTCAAAACCTTATGCGAAGACACCGGGACTGCATATGTTTGCAGAATATTCAAGAATGAGGACTATTTGTTGTTTTTCGTCCGCTGGACTCGTTATCGCCGAGATCACTCTGGCTGCGAAGGAGCTTTCCGCCGCTGGGAGGGATCGTTCGACTCGGCTTACGTAAAGCTTGCCAATGTTCCGCTTTCCCGCCACTACAACGCTAACTCGTCTGCTCCTGCTTGAACTATCGGAGTTTGACCGTGGAACATCGACTGATATGCATAAGTAATGACATCTCAATTTCAAATTAATGGGAGCCGTTGCAACATTTTCAGGGTTGGGTAGGTGAGTGACGTGGATGATGTGTCATACCCTACGTGGAAACGACCTTCAAACCGTGGCTCTGGGTTGGGTCACTCTGTTCCTGGGCCCCGCACGACCCTGCCAAATTGCAACAGAGAAGGGACCTGCAAACGTATCGCATGAACCCGCAGGAAAATACTCAGAGACCCCGTTTCCGGAGAGAATACTTTTACAATCCCCCGTTTCGGAAACATTGAATCCCAAGTGCCACGGAATATGTTTTTAGACTTCAGAATACCCCGGGGGGCAAGATACGGTCCACGGATGCATCTGATGATTTTTTTTTATCTCCATGAGCACCTAGGGGTTGACTACGGAAGCGAAATGTACATCGTCGACGTGGGGTTCATGGTTTCATTAACACGTACCCCTGGGTTCGCAATGCGTATGCTTTTTCTTGTGTCAAAACGAAGCATACACAACATTGTGAATAGAACGGGGTCTGAAAGAGATTTTTTTTCGAGTGGCTATTTTTTCGTGTAAAGCATGTTACACATCGACTTTTCGAGATATGATCATAATATTCCAAGGGAAGCACCACCACAAAAAGACAACCGTCGCAACAGGGTTCCATTCGTTTCCATACATGAAACGACCACGTGGACAAGACGCCATTGAAAATATAGGGAATACGTAATTTTACAAAGAGATAACACAAAATCGAAAGATGGAATGGACAATTTGTTGGTTTTTTGCACATCTCTCATTGTGCTCTGTTGTGTCCTCCCGGCTTGTGTACATCGGCGTGCAGATGACTGACGGCGAGACGCGACGCTGATGGAGTGTCGTCCGGTGGAGCCGACGCACGCTGAGGTTTTCTCGCAGTTCGCTGGAGCCTCCTCTCTCAGGCGACGCGCTCAGCTCCATCGGCAGGCCTCCTCGGCGGTCGTGCTGCCGGCGGTCATTGACACCGCATTTGCTGCTTGCGTGCGTCCAGCGCGTCCTATTGCGTCTGCGTCGTCATGCACTACCTAGGGTCCCAATTGCGTGTTGCATGGCCCTGTTTGGCAGCACAAACCGTTGTGGGCACTATCTGGGTTTAGGCTGCCATAACTCCTCGCTACTATTTTTCTAGCAGATTCTGACCGCACGGCTGCGTTCGCAGCGGCGGTATTATGGTATGGTCCAGTTTTCAGGCAAAACGGACGACGCCCGGGTTTTGGGCTGTCGGCTGCCTGGCAGGCCTCACCGAGAAAACCTGCCAGCATGAACTGAGCTATTTTCTGATTGGCTGTTGAACTGAGTAACAAGCTGTACAGAGCTGGGGGGGGCCTAGAACTTGGAGGGGTCTCCCATTGTTGTTCATTCTTCATTCCGAATCAGTCACTTACAGTTTTCAGCTGCTTTCTGGCGCTAACACTGGCGCGCACATTTCTGAGTAACAAACCGAGAGCTTCCAGACTTAGACTCTAGAGCAGCAGACTGAGGGGGCAGCTGACTTAAGCAACGAGCGTGGAAGCCCGCACGCTGCATCAACAACACTGCTGACCCAACCTGTTGCTTGGGCTATTCCTTTTTGGTATCAGAGCCAGAGCGTAGCAGCAGCAGCAGAAGACTGACGAACAAGTGCCAGACAACGCCGGCGGACCCCCATACGCGCCAGTGCAGGGGAAATGCTGCCGGATTTTTCCCGGCAACATTGAACCGCCTGGTGGCGGCGTCAGTTTTTTCCCACGGCCACTAGGCCAGGGGAAATGCTGCCGAGATTTTTCGGCAGCACTGACCCCCACGCGTGACGCGAGGAGGTGAGCGGCAGGCGGCGTCTGACGTCTGCGGGCGACGACGCAAGTGGCAAACGTCACCCAGGTGCAGTGACTGGCACGGCCAGCAGCAGCAGGCGGCAGCAGCAGTTCGCAGCAGCACACAGCAGCAGCAGCTCGTGGCAGCAACAGCAGCTGCTTGCGGCAGCAGCAGCAGCAGCGCGCAGCAGCGGCATCAGCGTGCAGCAGCAGCTCGCAGCAGCAGCCCGCAGCGGCAGCAAGCAGCAGCGGCAGCGGCAGCGGCAGCCGGCAGCAGCGGCAGCGGCAGCAGGCAGCAGCCGCAGCACGCAGCAGCTGCAGCAGCGTGCAGCAGCAGCAGCGAGCTGCAGCAGCTGCAGCGAGCCGCAGCAGCAGCCAACAGCAGCAGCTGCCAGCCGCGGCTGCTGCTGCTCGCTGCTCGTAGTGAGCGAGCAGCGAGCAGCAGCCCGCTGCTGCTAGCGAGCAGCAGCTCGCTGCTGCCAGGTGAGCAGCAGCCCGCTGCTCGCTGCAGACAGCGGGCTGTTGCCCGCTGACAAAGAGAAAAGAAGAAAAAAAAACAACAGAAAAATAATCCCCCACCCCCGCAGCTTGCTGCAGCAATCCGCTGCAGCAGCGAGCAGCTACTGCAGCACGCAGCAACCGCAGCAGCGGGCGGCAGCAGCAGCACGCGGCTGCAGCAACGCACAGCCGCAACGGCGAGCTGCAGCAGCCGCGGCAGCCGCAACAGCTCGTAGCAACAGCTGCTGCGGCTGCAACTGCAGCAGCCACAGCAGCAACAGCAGGAAGCAAGCAGCAGCAGCAGCAGCAGCAACCAAGCAGCAGTAACAGCAGCAGCAGCAGCAGCAGCAGCAAGCAAGCAGCAGCAGCAGCAGCAGCAGTAGCAGCAGCAGCAGCAGCAAGCAAGCAGCAGCAGGAGTAGCGGCAGCAACTGCAGCAGTGGCAGCAACCGCAGCAGCAGCAACAGCAGCAGCAGCAGCAGCGGCAGCGGCTGCAGCGGCATCAGGAGCAACAACAACAGCAGCGGCCCCAACGTCCACCGCTGCTGACGTCAGCACTCCTCTGCTGACGTCACTGCTGACGTCATCAACAACAACAAAAAAAAACACAAAAAAGGGGGAAAGGATAGAAAACAAGGGACACTGAGTAATGGAAGGGAGTCCTGATGAGGGGTCCTCCTCTGGTGGGGGGACCCCTACCCCTCCCTTCTTGCAGCGACTGCTGCAACAACAACAGTAGCACCCGCCGCCGCTTCAGCAGCAGCAGCCGCCGCCGCTACAGCAGCAGCAGCAGCCACCGCCACTGCAGCAGCAGCAGCCGCCGCCCCTGCAGCAGCAACAGCAGCAGCCACCGCCGCTGCAGCAGCAGCAGCCGCCACCCCTGCAGCAGCAGCAGCCGCCGCCCCTGCAGCAGCAACAGCCGCCGCCCCTGCAGCAGCAGCAGCCACCGCCCCTGCAGCATCAGCAGCCGCCGCCCCTGCAGCAGCAGCAGCCGCCGCTCTGTAGCAGCAACAGCCGCAGACAATGCCGCTGTAGCAGTAGACACCGCCGCTGCAGCAGCAGACACCGCCACTGCAGCAGCAGTAGCAGCCGCCGCCTTTGCAGCAGCAGCAGCAACAGCAGCAGCAGCAGCCCACTGGTAACGTTGGCAGCCACCCTGACCCCCTTGTTGCTCTTCAGCAACAGCTTGCCGCCTTGACGCAGCAGCTTACAGCCCTACAGCCGGTCGCTTCCCACAGCGCCACCAGTGCGCCGCTGTCCTTCATCCCCCCAGGGCATGCTAGCCCCGCTGTGTCCGCTGCCACGTACTACCTGGCACAGCAGCAGACTCAGCGCCAACGGCAGACAGTGACTTCCGTCCTTGGCCCCACTTTGGGTGCCGGCCGCAGGCAAAAGGACTTTGAGACACCTCCACCGCCGCTTCAGAGCGGCGAGCAGTTCCGCAGCTGGGAGCTCAGCTTCCGGATCTGGGCGCAGGGTGAAGGTATGTGGGCCTATTACACCCTGCCCTAGGACTCCACCCAAGCCGATCAGCTGTATGTCGCTGGTCGCGCCGTCCGTGCCCTTGTCCCTGTCGCCCCCCCCGCTTCCCGCCTTGCCCTGGAGCCCTTCCTTGGCGACTTCACCGCTGGCACCATCCCTGACCCTGCAGCTGCATGGCACGTCCTCACCAGACCCCATCGCCTGTCCAGCGACGCTGAGATCAGCCGTCTGCTTTGGGAGTTCAACTCCCTGCACATGGGGGAGACCGAGACAGTTACCGCCTACTGGCAGCGGGCGGAGGACATCCTTCGTCGTCTCGGCAATTCTGCTCCGCCCCCTCTGTCCGCGCTCCTCACCATCAAGCGCGGCGCCACCAGTGCGTACGCGGACGTCTTCGTCCACTATCCCCAGGACGTCCTCTCCACCATGGCGGCCCAGGGCACTCTCATGCCCTGGGCATACGAGCTCTTCCTCCGCATTGAGGAAGCTCACCCGGAGTCTCAGCTCCATCGCACGGAGGCACTTGCTTCCCCTGCCGTCGCCTCCCCTGCCGTTGCCTCCGTGGCTGTCTCCTCCCCTGCCACAGCTACCTCGTCGCCTTCGGGGAAGAAGAATAAGAACCGCAACAAGAAAGGCAAGGGTCCGCCGCAGCAGCAGCAGCAACAGTCGCCGACCGGGTCCAGCAGTGGTGGCTCGGTCTGCCACAACTGTGGTCAGCCCGGGCACGGGTGGTACACGTGCCCCCTCCCGACGGACGAGGCGCGCGTCATCGCCACGATGCGTCGTCAGCGGGAGCGCCACCTTGCCTCTACCGCCGTCGCTGCTGCTGGTCCCGACACTCCGACTTCGTCCAGCAGCTTTGCCACTTCGGCAGCTCCGGCTGTCCCGCCGACAGCCGCACCGCAGCAGCACTACCCGCAGTAGTACTACCCTCAGCCGTCAGCACTTCCGCTTCATTCGCCGGCTCCGCCCTCCTACTACCCGGGTTTCGGCGCCGTCACTCCTCACTCCGTCTACACTCTTGGGCCGTCCTCCCGTGAGCGTCAGCTAGAGCAGTTCATCGCGCTCCAGCTTGGCCTGCCTCGCCCTCCTCCCCAGGGAAGTGCGAGTTGCGTCACATCATGCCCCCCGGACCCTCCCTGCATGACTGAGACTGAGCTGCGGTCGTGTCCTTCTTCGTCTATCTCGTCGTCTCCCGTGGTCTCCTTTACCCCACTTCTTGACGACATCGCATGGCTTGATGATTGGCAGTCTCGCTTTGGGCCCCCTTCTACCGCGTCCGCGTCCCTCGCTTGCTGCCACGTAACCGTGAGTGATCTGGCGACCCCTATCCAGGATCCTGCTGACACCTGGATCATCGACTCCGGGGCCACGCACCACATGACGGCCTCTCGCGAGGCCTTCAGTATGCTCGGTCCTGTCGGCGATGTCTCCGGTGTCCAGACAGGCTCCGGACAGGTGTTACCTGTCCGTGGTGTTGGCGTCGTTCGTTTCCGTGGTCCGGCCGGTGACGTCTTCCTGACCGATGTTCTCTTTGTCCCTGGTCTTGAGCTCAGCCTCCTGTCCGTGACTGCCTTTGACCGCATGAGCATGGATGTTGTGCACTCGCGTGGTGTCGGCACTGTGTCGTTGCGTCCGTCTAGTCTCGTCATCCTGCACGCCACCGCTCGTGGCAACTTGTGGCACGTTCCCCGCCTCTCCTCTACCCCTCCCATCTCGTCCCCGTCGGTGTCCACAGGTCATGTGTTTTTCACCAGCACGCTGTCTCCACAGCACACCCGCCTCTTGCATCACCGCCTTTGCCACGTCCACTCGGCCGCTGTAGAGAGCATGCTTCGCACCCAGCCGGCCAAGGGCCTTGACCCGGAAACTTTTCCTCTCCTGTGCCCCACTGAGTGCATTGACTGCGCTCAGGGGAAGATGCACCGGTCCACCTACCCCTTGTCTTCCTCCCGCGCGTCCGCCCCTCTTGACCTTGTCCACTCGGATGTCATGGGCCCTCTCCCCACTGAGTCTGTCGGTGAGCACGGCCGCTACGTCCTCACTCTTACGGACGACTACTCTCACTACCGCTGGGTCTTCTGCCTCCGGCAGAAAAGCGATGTCGCCCGAACCATTCAGGACTGGCTTGTCCTCGCGGAACGCGAGTGTGGCCGCCCCCTCCGCCGCTTTCGCTCCGATCGCGGTGGCGAGTACCTGGGTGAGGCCACGACCTTTCTCGCCTCCCGCGGGATCCACCATGAGACGTCTGTGCCCTACACACCCGCCCAGAACGACGTCTCCGAACGGTGGAACCGTACCATGGCCGACGCCGTTCGCACCATGCGCGTCGAGTTTGGTCTTTCTGACGACTTCTATTTTGAAGCCATGGCCTACATGACCTGGGTCTGGAACCGGGTTCCCCACGGTCCCCTTCCCCGCCAGTCCACGCCCTACCAGCACTGGTGCGGTCGGCGCGCTGATCTGCGCCCCGCTCGCGTCTGGGGCTGCGTCGCCGTTGTGTGGCTGCCCGCCCCGCAGCAGGGCGGCAAGCTCGCCCCCCGCGGACGTCCCTGCACCTTCCTCGGTGTGTCTCGTCAGTCCAAGGCCTGGCGCTTCTGGGACCCGTCCCGACATTGCATCGTCGAGTCCCGCGATGCCCTCTTCTTCGAGGACCTGTTTCCCCG
>SZWC01001793.1:112228-124473 GCA_023375785.1 Penium margaritaceum | reverse complement strand
GACCTCATCCGGTCCGGCTCGTCCGTGTCCCTCCCGTCGCGTGGGGGAGTGGTGAGTCCGCCCTCCGTCCTGTCGCTTCCGGGTGACACATCACCCCGTCCCTCTGAGCCGGTAGCCCCTGTCGCGTCCACTGGCCCCCCCGGGCCAACGGTCCCAGTCGCGTCCACTAGCCCTTCAGGGCCAGCAGCACCCGTCACGTCCGCTGTCCCGTCCAGGCCAGCAACACCTATCGCGTCCGCTGTTCCCTCCGGGCCAGCAGCACCTGTCGTGTCAGCTGGCCCTTCCGAGCCGACAGCCCCTGTCACGTCCGCTGGCCCCTCCGGGCCAGCAGCGCCTGTCGCATCTACTGGCCCTTCTGGGCCTGTAGCTCCTATCGCCTCCGCTTGCCCCTCCGGGCCAGCAGCCCCTGTCACGTCCGCTGGCCCCTCCGAGCCAGCAGCGCCTGTCACGTCTACTGGCTCCTCTGGGCCGATTTACTCTTCCGGACCAGCAGCGCCTGCCACTTCCACTGGCTCCTCCGGACCAGTTGCCCCGTCCGCCTCCGGTGACACGTCGGACTCAGGATCGTCCTCTGCCCGACCGCGCTACACACGTGGCCCAGGCGGCAGCCTCCGACCTCGTCCGACAATAAGAGGCCAGACCGTCGCTCCGCGTCCCGCAGCACCTCGACCCCCTGTAGCCCCACGTGTCTCCTCCACTCCCACGGTCGTGAGTGGGGACCCTGGCACAAAGGCTCTCGGCCTTTCCACTTCCGCCATCATCGCAGACCTTCATCCAGGTTCTGCACTGGGCTACGCCATGCTTCATCACGAGCATCGGCATGCTGTTGTGGCTGCACTCGCCCGCATCCCACCTGGGGCTCGTGATGCACACGCCCTTACAGTCCGGTCCACAGCGCGCCCAGAGGACCCTTCCACCCTACGCGAGGCTCGAGCCTCTCCTGAGGCTGCACATTGGGATGCTGCCTGCGCCGAGGAGCTCGCTGCCATCCGACAGCACCACGTGTTTGACCTCGTCGACCTTCCTCCAGGTCGGAAGGCCATCGGTGCCAAGTGGGTCTTTCGGCGCAAGTGGAAGCCTGACGGGTCCTTGGACAAGTACAAGGCCCGCCTTACAGCAAAGGGGTTCGCGCAGGTCCCTGGAATCGATTACGACCAGATCTTCGCCCCAGTCGGTCGGTTCTCCACTAGTCGGGCGCTCTTCAGCCTGGTTGCCCAGCATGGGTGGGAGCTGCATCAGATGGACGTGAGCAACGCATTCCTCCACGGATCACTGGAGGGTGAGGAGCTCTACATGACGCAGCCCCCAGGCTTCGACGACGGCACTGGGAGAGTCTGGCGGCTGCGGAAGGCCCTCTACGGCCTGAAGCAGTCACCTCGATGCTGGAACCAGGAGATCAGCAGCACGCTTCTCCGTGGCGGCCTCCAGCGCAGCACNTCCACTTCCGCCATCATCGCAGACCTTCATCCAGGTTCTGCACTGGGCTACGCCATGCTTCATCACGAGCATCGGCATGCTGTTGTGGCTGCACTCGCCCGCATCCCACCTGGGGCTCGTGATGCACACGCCCTTACAGTCCGGTCCACAGCGCGCCCAGAGGACCCTTCCACCCTACGCGAGGCTCGAGCCTCTCCTGAGGCTGCACATTGGGATGCTGCCTGCGCCGAGGAGCTCGCTGCCATCCGACAGCACCACGTGTTTGACCTCGTCGACCTTCCTCCAGGTCGGAAGGCCATCGGTGCCAAGTGGGTCTTTCGGCGCAAGTGGAAGCCTGACGGGTCCTTGGACAAGTACAAGGCCCGCCTCACAGCAAAGGGGTTCGCTCAGGTCCCTGGGATCGATTACGACCAGATCTTCGCCCCAGTCGGTCGGTTCTCCACTAGTCGGGCGCTCTTCAGCCTGGTTGCCCAGCATGGGTGGGAGCTGCATCAGATGGACGTGAGCAACGCATTCCTCCACGGATCACTGGAGGGTGAGGAGCTCTACATGACGCAGCCCCCAGGCTTCGACGACGGCACTGGGAGAGTCTGGCGGCTGCGGAAGGCCCTCTACGGCCTGAAGCAGTCACCTCGATGCTGGAACCAGGAGATCAGCAGCACGCTTCTCCGTGGCGGCCTCCAGCGCAGCACCGCTGACCCCGCATTGTTTATGAGCCCGAGAGGTCAGACCTTCGTCGCGGTTCTGGTCTACGTCGATGATCTCCTCATTGCGTCGCCAGACACGGCCGCCATCCAGCGCGTCAAGGATTTGCTGCACGCCGCCTACCAGATGATGGACCTTGGCTCTGCCCGAGTCTTCCTGGGCATGGAGCTTGAGCATGATCGCCCCCACGGCATCCTGCACGTTCACCAGTCTACCTACGTGCAGACCCTGTCCACTCGCTTTGCCGAGGACCTGCCACTCGTGCCGAGCGCATCCTCACCCATGTCGCCCGATGGCCAGGTGAAGCTGAAGAGTCCTGACCCAGCTGTTGTGGGGGAGCTAGTTGACGTGACCACGTACCTGCAAGTCATCGGGTCACTGATGTTCCTGGCGACGACGACGAGTCCAGACATCACATTCGCCGTCAACCTCCTGGCCCAGTTCTCTCAGGAGCCGCGTTACCTCCACCACGAGGCCGCAATCCGAGTACTGCGCTATGTCATCTCGACTCCTCGGCGAGGACTCATGTTCCGCCGTCAACCGTCTATTGTCGCAGTGGGCTACACCGACAGCGACTGGGCCAGCAGTCCGGACGGTAAGAGTCGCACAGGCTGGATCTTTCTGATTGGCGGCACGGCTGTGTCCTGGCGCAGTGGCAAGCAGGGGTGCATCGCACGCAGCACTGCTGAGGCTGAGTACGTGGCTCTTGGGTCAGGCGCGTGTGAGAGTGTGTGGTTGCGGCGTCTGTTGTCCGAGTTGCGTCAGTCTGTCCCATCCATCATGTTGCATTGTGACAATGAGAGTGCCATGGCCATCGCCGACAATGACGGCTTGCATCACACACGCACAAAGCACATCAACGTTGAGTATCACTATGTGCGTTCATTGTTGCATGACGGCAGCATCAGCATCGTGTGGGTTGAGACAGCACGGCAGTTGGCTGACTTCCTTACCAAGGCACTGAAGCGCGACTTGTTCAAGAAGGCTGTGAGTTCGGTCGGTGTACGTCCGGGAGTGGCTCTCTCTCTTTATCTCTGCCTGCGTCTCTGCATGCCCTGGGGGAGTCTGGATGTTGACCGTGTCCCTGTCCGCCCATGTGCACTGCGCCTGTGAGTCATGGGGGAGTGTTGGTTTTTTGCACATCTCTCATTGTGCTCTGTTGTGTCCTCCCGGCTTGTGTACATCGGCGTGCAGATGACTGACGGCGAGACGCGACGCTGATGGAGTGTCGTCCGGTGGAGCCGACGCACGCTGAGGTTTTCTCGCAGTTCGCTGGAGCCTCCTCTCTCAGGCGACGCGCTCAGCTCCATCGGCAGGCCTCCTCGGCGGTCGTGCTGCCGGCGGTCATTGACACCGCATTTGCTGCTTGCGTGCGTCCAGCGCGTCCTATTGCGTCTGCGTNTGCCATAACTCCTCGCTACTATTTTTCTAGCAGATTCTGACCGCACGGCTGCGTTCGCAGCGGCGGTATTATGGTATGGTCCAGTTTTCAGGCAAAACGGACGACGCCCGGGTTTTGGGCTGTCGGCTGCCTGGCAGGCCTCACCGAGAAAACCTGCCAGCCTGAACTGAGCTATTTTCTGATTGGCTGTTGAACTGAGTAACAAGCTGTACAGAGCTGGGGGGGGCCTAGAACTTGGAGGGGTCTCCCATTGTTGTTCATTCTTCATTCCTAATCAGTCAGTTACAGTTTTCAGCTGCTTTCTGGCGCTAACACTGGCACGCGCATTTTTGAGTAACAAACCCAGAGCTTCCAGACTTAGACTCTAGAGCAGCAGACTGAGGGGGCAGCTGACTTAAGCAACGAGCGTGGAAGCCCGCACGCTGCATCAACAACACTGCTGCCCCAACCTGCTGCCTAGGCTATTCCTTTTCAATTGAACCGTTACGAAATACCTCTAGGTGTACTTACAGTTGCGGCAACAGAACGTGTGGCTTATGGAAATCTACATTTTGGAAGCGGGGCTCTTCAATATATATATAAAAGAAGAGGAAACAGGGCTAATAGAGACAAAAAAAATATACCCCTTGGGCGCATTGCGAGGCCAACACAAATCAAGAGGGCGGATCATAACTTTGCCGCATGAACCTGTCTCCTCCATCCATACTCTGCCAAATTACAAAGCAGTGCACCATTCCAACCTAGCATTTCTTTATGTCGAACGTAGCGTAGATGGTGACTATCATGCCAAACAGAGCATGGATGGTAAACAGGTAGAAGTTGTGTGGCAGCATGCAATCAAGAATTTGGGAAGATTGAGAGATTTAAAATGAGCGGTAAGTGTACTTCGATGACAAGTGTCGAAATGATCGGACATATATATACAAGAGTCAAGTTACAAATGAGGCATAGTCGGGGCCGTTGGGTCAATTAACAAGCGCCTCATGTGGATTCGCGTTGAGTGGTGGGATTCGAGAAGTCTTGGTTGTGTCTATCAAGCACACAAGTGACTTCTTGAATCCATTCATTCACACACGCCATTATTACAGGTGACTAAGCTCATGTCATGCTCAGGGCACACACATTGCGAATCATGTTGGTTTTCACGCATATCTCGTTGTACTATGTTGTGTCCTCCCGGCTTGTGTACATCAGCGTGCAGATGACTGACGACGAGACTCAACGCTGATGGAGTGTCGCGTGGTGGAGCCGACGTGCACTGAGGCACATGCACCGTTCGCTGAAGCCTCCTCTCTACAGCGATGCGCTCAGCTCCATCGGCAAGCCTCCGCGGCGGTCGAGCCGCCGGCGGTCACTACTGCTGCGGGAGCTGTTTCCATACACTCAGCTCTGATTCTGGTTGCGCCATTGCGTCTACATCGTCATGCTATGCCTAGGATCTATGTCTCGTGCTGTGTGGCCCTGCTTGGCGTCATTGACTGTCGTAGGCACTACCCGGGTTCGGGCAGCCATAACTCTTTGCTGATTTTTTCCTAGCTGATTCTAACCACAGGACTGCATTCGCAACGTTGGCATTATGGTATGGTCCAATTTTCAGGCAAATCAGACGACGCCCGGGTTTTGGGCTCTAGGGCGTCTGGCAGGACTCACCGAGAAAACACTGCCTACCAGAAAATAGGATTAGGACAATTTTCTGATTGGCTGGTTAGCTGAGTAACAAGTTCTACACTAGTGGGAGGGGGAGCTAGAACCTGGAGAGGTCTCCCATTGTTGCTCATTCTTCATTCCTAATCAGTCACTTTCAGTTTTCAATTGCTTTCAAGCGCTAACAATGGTGCACGCGTTTCTGACTAACAAACCCAGAGCTTCCAGACTTAGACTCTAGAGCGGCACACTTAGGGGGCAGCTGACTTAAACAACGAGCGTGGAAGCCCGCACGCTCCATCAACGACGCTGCTGCCCCAACCTGCTGCCTAGGTGTTTCAGCTTGGTATCGGAGCCAGAGCGTAGCAGTAGCAGCACAAGACTGGCGAACAAGTGCCAGACAACGCCGGCAGACCCCCATACACGCCAGTGCATGGGAAATGCTGCCGGATTTTTTTTGGCAGCATTGACCTGCCTGGTGGCGGCGTCAGATTCTTTCCCACGGCCACTGGGCCAGGGGAAATGCTGCCGAAATTTTTTGGCAGTACTGACCCCCACGCGTGACGCGAGGAGGTGAGCGGCAGGTGGCGTCCGACACCTGCGGGCGATGATGCACGCTGCAACGTCACACAGGTGCATTGACTGGCACCAGCACGTAGTAGCAGCAACTTGCAGTAGCGGCAGCCGCAGGCAACGACAGCAAGCAGTGGCAACAGCAGCCAGTAGTAGCTGCGTGTAGTAGCAACAGTAGGTAAAAGCAGCAGCTCGTAGTTGCACGCAACAGTAGCTCGCAACAGTAGCAGTAGCAGCAGCGCGCAGCAGCAGCCCGCAGTAGCAGCCTGTAGCAGCAGCAAGCAGCAACCGCAACACGCAGTAGTTATAGCAGCGTGCACCAGCAGCAGCTGGCTGCACCAGCTGAAACGAGCCGTAGCAGCAGCCAGCTGCAGTAGCACCAGCAGTGAGAAAATGCGGGCAGCAGCCAGCCGCGGTTACTGCTGCTCGCAGCTCGTAGCGAGTGAGAAGCGAGCAGCAGCTCGCTGTTGCCCGCGAGCAGTAGCTCAATGCTGCCAGCTAGCAGCAGCCTAGTGCTCGCAGCAGACAGTGGGCTGCTCCCCGTTGTGACAAGAAAATGAGAGAGAAAAAAATGACAAGAAGGAGAAAAAAGAATCCCCCATCCCGCAGCCTGCAACAGTAGCCCACAGCAGTACCGAGAAGCAGCTACAGCACGTAGCAGCTGTAGCAACGTGCAACAGCAGCAGTAGCGGACTGTAGTAGCCACAATAGCCGCAGCAGCTCGCAGCAGCAGTAGCTACTGCTGCAACTGCAGCCGTAGTAACAACAGTAGCAACAGTAGCCGTAAGAGCAGCTGTAGCAATAGAAGGAGCAGCAGCAATTGCGGCAGCAGCACCTACATTAGTAGCAGCAGCAGCCGTAGCGGTAGTAGCACAAACAGCTACAACAGCAGCAGTAGTAGCAGCAGGAGCTACAGCGGCTGCAACAGCTGTAGCGGTTGCATCAGCAATAGCAGCAGTAGCAGCAGCAGCGGCCCCAATAACTGCCGCTGCTCATGTCAGCATCCCGCTACTGACATCACTACTAACGTCATAGCTCATGTCATAAAAAAAACATAAAAGGGGGAGAAAGGGAAGGGGGAAGACAACCAATGGGGTGGGCAGAATTCCCACCGCCCCAAGCCACTACTGATATCAGCAACACAAAGACACAAAAAAAGAACAAGGGACACCAACAATGGCTGGTAGCCCCAGTGAGGAAGGGTCCTCCTCTATTGGGGGGCCCCTACCCCCCCTTTCTTGTAGCGACTACAATAGCACCACCGGCAGCAGCAGTTGCAGCAGCAGTAGCAGTAGTAGCAGCAGCGGCAGGAACAACAACCCACCGGTGTCATTGGCGGCAACCCTGATCCCCTCGTCGCTCTTCAGCAACAGCTTGCCCACTTGACACAGTAGCTTGCAGCGCTACAACTAGTAGCCTCCCAGACTACCACCAGTACGCCGCCGCTGTTCATCCCTCCAGGGCACGCCAGCCCAGCTGTGTCTGCTGCCACATATTACTTGGAAGAGCAGCAAAATCAGCTCTAGCGGTAGACAGTGAACTCCGTCCTTGGCCCCACTTTGGGCGCCGGCCGCAAGCAAAAGGACTTTGAGACGCCGCCTCCGCCGCTTCAGGCCGGCGAGCAGTTACAGAGCTGGGAGCTCTGCTTCCAGATCTGGGTGCAAGGCGAGGGCTTGTGGGCATACTACACCCTCCCTTATTACTCCACCGAGGCCGTCCAGTTGTATGACGCTGGTCGCGCCATCCGTGCCCTCGTCCCAGTCGCCCCTCCAGCTTCCCGTCTGGCCTTAGAGCCTTTCCTTGGCAACTTCACCTCTGGCGACATCCCGGACCCTGTAGCCCCATGGCATGTCCTCACCAGGCCCCATCGCCTATCTAGCGACGCTGAGATCAGCCGTCTGCTCCGGTTTTCAACTCCTTGCACATGGGGGAGACCGAGACGGTCAGTGCCTACTGGCAGCGGGCGGAGGACATCCTTCGACGTCTCAGCAATTCTGCTCCACCTCCTCTGTCCACACTCCTCACCATCAAGCGCGGCGCCACCAGCGCGTACGCGGACGTCTTCGTGCACTACGCCCAGGATGTCCTCTCCACCATGGTGGCCCAGGGCACCCTCATGCCCTCGACATACGAGCTCTTCCTCTGCATTGAGGAAACTCGTCAAGAGTACGAGCTCCATCGCACGGAGGCTCTTACGTCCCCTGCTGTTGCATCCCCCGCCGCAGCTACCTCCTCGTCTTCGGGGAAGAAGAAGAAGAGCTGGAACAAGAAAGGCAAGGGTCCGCCGCAATTGCAGCCGTCGACCGGGTCCAGCGGTGGTGGCTCGGTCTGCCACAACTGTGGCCAGCCTGGGCACGGGTCGTACACGTGCCCTCTCTCGAGGGACGAGGCGCATGTCATTGCCACCATACGTTGCCAGCGTGAGCGCCGTCTCGCCTCGGCCCCCGTCGCTGCTGCTGGCCCTGACACTTCGACCTCGTCGAGCAGCCACGTCCCTCCGAAAGCTCTGCCAATCCCGTAGACACCCGCGCTGCAGTAGTACTACCCATAGCCGTCGGCGCCTCCGTTCCCCTTGCCGACACTGTCCCTCCCTTTCCCAGGCTCCGATGCCATCACTCCGCACTCGGTTTACACTCCCAGGCCATCCTCCCGTGAGCGGCAGCTGGAGCAGTTCATCGTGCTCCTGCTCGGCATGACGCACCCTCCTCTTGAGGGAAGTGCGAGTTGCATCACCTCCTGCTCTCCTGTCCCACCTTGCATGATTGAGACTGATCTCCGGTTGTGTCCCGTTTCTTTGTCTGTCGCATCGTCTCTTGTGGTCTCCTCTACCCCTCCCTTTGATGACGTTGCATGGCTTGACGATTGGCAGTCTCGGTTCGTGCCTCCTTCCACCACGTTTGCGTCCCTTGCTTGCTACCATGTGATCGTTAGCGATCTGGCGACCCCGGTCCAGGACCCTGCTGGGACCTGGATCATCAACTCTAGGGGCACGCATCACATGACGGCCTCTCGTGAGGCCTTCAATATGCTCGGTCCTGTAGGCGATGTCTCCGGTGTTCGGACGGGCTCCGGGCAGGTGTTGCATGTCCGTGGTATTGGCGTCGTTCGTTTCTGTGGTCCTGCCGGTGATGTCTTTCTAACGGACGTCCTCTTCGTCCGTGGTCTCGAGCTCAGCCTCCTGTCCGTCAGTGCATTTGACCGTATGAGCATAGACGTTGTGCATTCACGTGGTGTTGGCACTTTGTTGTTGCATCCGTCTAGTCTCGTAGTCCTTCAAGCCACCACCCAAAACCTGTGGCACGTACCCCGTCTCTTCTCCTCCCCTTCCGTCTCATCCCCGTCGGCCGCCATAAGCCATGTGTTTGTCACCAGCACGTCCACTCTGCCGCCGTAGATAGCATGCGCCTCACTCAGCCGGCCAAGGGCCTTGACCCGGAGACTTTCCCCGTCCCGTACCCCACCGAGTGCATTGAATGCGCTCAGGGGAAGATGCACCGGTCCACATACCCTCTGTCTTCCTCCCGTGCATCTGCCCCTCTTTACCTTGTCCATTCGGACGTCATGGGTCCTCTGCCCACCGAGTCCGTCAGCGAGTACGGCCGCTATGTCCTCACCCTCACTGACGACTACTATCGCTACCGCTGGGTCTTTTGCCTTCGACGGAATAGCGATGTCGCCCGCTCCATCCAGGACTGGCTTGTCCTTGCGGAGCGTGAGTGTGGCCGCCCTCTTTGCCGCTTTCGCTCCGATCGCGGTGGTGAGCACATGGGCAACGCCACGACCTTTCCCACCTCACGCGGCATCCACCATGAGACATCCGCGCCCTACACGCCCGCCCAGAACGGTGTTTCCGAATGGTGGAACCGTACCATGGCCGACGCCGTCCGCACCATGCGGGTTGAATCCGGTCTCTCCGATGGCTTCTACTTTGAAGCCATGGCCTACATGACCTGGGTCTGGAACCGGATTCCCCACGGTCCTCTTCCCCGCCAGTCCATGCCTTACCAGCATTGGTGTGATCAGCGCGCTGACCTTCGCCCGGCTCGCATCTAGGGCTGTGTGGCCATGGTGTGGCTGCCCGCCCCGCAATAGGGCGACAAGCTCATCCCCCGCGGACGTCCCTGCACCTTCCTCGGTGTCTCTTGTCAGTCCAAGGCCTGGCGCTTCTGGGATCCCTCCCGGCACTACATCGTGGAGTCCCGGGATGCACTATTCTTCGAGGACTTATTTCCTCGCGACCTCATTTGCTCCGGCTCGTATGTGTCTATCGCGTCACGTGGGGGAGTGAGTCCGTCCTCCGTCCTGTCACTTCCGGGTGACACATCCCCCAATCCCTCTTAGCTTGTAGCCCCAGTCGCGTCTGTTGGCCCCCATGGGCCAAAAGCCCCAGTCGCATCTGCCGGCCCCTCCGAGCCCATGGCTCCTGTTGTGTCCGCTGGTCTCTCCGAGCCGGTAGCCCCAGACGCGTCCGCTGGTCCCTCCGGGCCGGCAGCCCCTGTTGTGTCCGCTGGCCCTTCCGGTCCGGCAGTCCTTGACGCGCCCTCTAGTCCCTCCAAACCAGCAGCCCCAGTGGCGTCTGCTGGTCCCTCCGGACCGGCAGCCCCAGTCGTGTCCGCTAGCCCCTCCGGTCCGGTAGTCCCAGACGCACACGCCAGTCCCTCCGGGCCAGCAGCCCCAGTCGTGTCCGCCGGCCCATCCGGGCCAGCTACCCCGGTTGCATCCGCTGGCCCCTCCGGGCTAGCAACCTCGTCTGCCTCCATTGGCCCGTCGGACTCAGTGCCATTCCCTGCCCTGCCACACTACACACGTGGCCAATGTGACAGCCTCCGACCCAGACCATCGACGAGCGTGCGGACTGTCGCACCACGCTCCGTGGCGCCTCGATCCCACGTGGCTCCACGTGTATCCTCCACTCCCACGGTCATGAGTGGGGACCCTGGCACCAAGGCCCTCGGCTTGACCACCTCGACCATCATTGCAAACCTTCACCCGGGCTCCGCACTAAACTATGCCATGCTCCATCACAAGCATCGGCACGCTTTCGTGGCTGTACTCGCGCGCATCCCACCAGGGGCTCGAGATGCACACGCTCTCTCAGTCCGTTCCACAGCACGCCCGGTGGTTCCAGCCACCCTGCGCGAGGCACGAGCTTCTCCTGAGGTCACACAATGGGACGCTTCCTGTGTCGATGAGCTCGTTGCAATCCGACAGCACCATGTGTACAACCTCATCGACCATCCTCCAGGTCGGAAGGCCATCGACGCTGCCAAGTGGGTTTTTCGGCGCAAGTGGAAGCCCGACGGGTCCTTGGACAAGTACAAGGCCTGCCTTACAGCCAAGGGGTTTGCCCAGATTCCAGGGTTTGACTATGACCAGATCTTTGCCCCAGTTGGCCGGTTCTCCACTAGCCGGGCGCTCTTCAGCCTGGTCGCCTAGCATGGGTGGGAGCTGCATCAGATGGATGTGAGCAACACGTTTCTCCAGGGCTCACTGGAGGGTGAGGAGCTCTACATGGTGCAGACCCCAGGCTTCGACGAGGACAGTGGGAGAGTCGGGCGATTGCGCAAGGCCCTGTATGGCCTGAAGCGGTTGCCTCGGTGCTGGAACCAAGAAATGAGCAGCACGTTCCTTCCGGGCGGACTCCAGCGCAACACCGCTGACCTCGCACTGTTTGTCAATCTGCGAGGCCAGACTTTTGCCGCTGTTCTGGTTTACGTCGAAGATCTCCTCATTGCGGCGCCAGACATCGCTGCCATCCAGTGTGTCAAGGACTTGCTGCACGCCGCCTACCAGATGAAGGATCTTGGATCTGCCAGAGTCTTCCTGGGCATGGAGCTCAAGCATGATTGCTCCCAGGGCATCCTACACATCCACCAGGCCGCCTATGTGCAGACTCTGTCCACCCGCTTTGCGGAGGACCTACCACTCTTGCCGAGCGCATCCTCACCCATGTGACGGGATGGCCAGGTGAAGGTGAAGAGTCCCGACCCAGCTGTTGTGGGGGAGCCAGTTGACGTCACCACGTACCTACGAGTCATCGGGTCACTGATGTTCCTGGCGACGACGACGCGCCCAGACATCGCGTTCGACGTCAACCTCTTGGCCCAGTTCTCTCAGGAGCCGCGTCACCTCCACTACAAGGCCGCGATCCTAGTACTACGCTATGTTGTCTCGACTCTCGGCGAGGTCTCATGTTCCGTCGTCAACCATCTGTGGTCGCGGTGGGATACCCCGATAGTGACTGGGTCGACAATGCGGACGGTAAGAGTCGCACAGGCTGAATCTTTTGGATTGGCGGCACAGCTGTGTCCTGGCGTAGTGGCAAGTAGGGGTGCATTGCACGCAGCAGTGCTGAGGCTGAGTATGTGGCTTTTGGCTCAGGCGCATGTGAGAGTGTGTGGCTGCGTCGTTTGTTGTCCGAGTTGCGTCAGCCTGTCGCATCCATCACGTTGCATTGTGACAATGAGAGTGCCATGGCCATCGC
>SZWC01001793.1:79326-90536 GCA_023375785.1 Penium margaritaceum | reverse complement strand
CCCTCTCTCTCTCTCTCTCTCTCTCTCTCTCTCTCTCTCTCTCTCTCTCTCTCTCTCTCTCTCTCTCTCTCTCTCTCCCTGTTCTCTTAAGGATGCCAACTCCTTGCTCCACCAGTTGCAATAGATGTTGTGTGAGTGTACCTAGGGCGATAGAGAGGGTGTGCTGGCTTCTTGCCACAACCTACAAGAAGATCCGCCGAGAAGTTGGGGGACTTTGAGTCGATGGTGGAGATGCGAGATGCATCTCCATAAATCTACATTCGTCTTGGTACATCGAGAATTTGATCAAAACGTCTTGAAACTTCTGCCGTAAATCTGCAAGAGTGGTTCAAGTTGTCAAAAGGCTCGACCGTCTAAGTGAAAATCGAGGTCTCACGACGCGGTGGGCTGTTTGTGTAAAAACAGAAATGCCCACTCGGAAAGATTAGGGACTCGTGTACGTGTAGTATGTAACATTTCCCCCCATTTAGCCGCGACATCCCGGTACATGCATAGATGTGGCCTGGTGACGGCGGTAGTAGCCGTCAATGAGGTGATCAACGTCTCAGATTTTGCCGTAGGATTCCGAGCTGTTATGCGCGGCGTCTTAACCATGCCACATGACAAGAAATTCTGTCCTTTTGTCATGTTGTCGATGGCTGTGGATGTCTTTGATGATATATTCTGTTTCCTCGTCCATTTGAATGGGAGGAGGGGGAGGGAAATCCCTACCGGGGAAATTCTCTCCGGGATCTCAGTAGTGCTTGAGTCTGCTGATATGGAACACCGGATGAACTTGCATCATGTCAGGGAGTTTGGGTGGTGCAACCACAGGGCTTTGCATGCGCTCTATCTCAAACGGTCCCAACCTTCAGAGTTTCAGCTTCAAATAGTCGGCTCTACGAAGTTTGATGTTGGCCACACTGAGGAGGACTTTGTCACCGGTGGTAATAACATCATCGTTCCGATGTCGATTAGGTGCTCATTTCATCACTCCTTGTGTCTTTGTGAGGATCTGTCATGTTTCTTCCCATGTGGTGAAATCGTGGAGTTGGACATCAACCACGGGAATATGGCTTCAGCTTTGTAGTCTGGCTGGTGTGGCAGGAAGCTTGTCATACACCACTTCAAATGGATTTTTTCCCCGTTGCGGTGGAAACTGTCAAACAACATGTGTTTTTGGCGGTCGGGGGTTTTTGTGGCCAATCTTCCCTGTGAGGTTTATATGGTGTTTGGAGAAGTTGATCGGGCGTATGATTGGTCTGCTTGGTTTGGCCATTGGTTTGAGGATGAAATGTCATTGAAAGTTGAATTCGGCTGTTGTAGCGAGTCATTAGTTTGCGCCAAAACAGCCGGTGAATTGATTGTGTCTGGCGCTCGTTATGGTTCTTGGCACGCCGTGTAGCTGCACGATTATCTTTAAAACCAGTCGTGCTCCCTCTTGTTGTCAGGATGAAGTGGTACATTCTGGAAAACCTGTCGACTACCATGATGGTTGTGTCATATCCCTCTGTAATGACTGGTAATCCCGTGACAAAGTCCATGGACATGTCAGCCCACGGTTCCGTTGGAATAGGGAGTGGTTGGAGAAGTCGTGCTTGCTGCATACGACTGGATTTTTGCTGCAGACATGTGTCGCAGGATTTGCAGAACTTGGCCACGTTGGGTTGCATGTTGTCCCACGAGTAGTTTTTTTCTAGCTTTGTCAGTGTCTTGTCCTCTCCAAATTGACTGGTGTTTTGGCATTCTTCGAGTAGCATACGGCAAAGTTTGTCGTTTGGGGGAACGACCACCTGGCGAGTAAATTTCCATCGTAAAGAGGGTGCATTGTACCAGAATATTGCTTTGTCGTATCTGCCGTGCTGGTCCTATCCCTGTGTGAACAACATCTTGAGATACGGATCTCACTGCAGTTGTAGCATTGCTACCTGAGCCATCAGATCTGGTCCACGGCTGAATGCGTTGGCTGGGTTGATTTGGCTTGGCAAGTACTCAATATCGTAGTCAAATCCGGATTCAAGGAACTCCATCCATCACGTTTTGCGTCGACTCAGGTCCGGCCGCGTCTTCAAATATTCTAGAGCATGGTGGTCGATGCGTACGATGCATTAGTGGCATTCAAGATAGAATCGACGTGTCAAAAATGCATGTACGGCAGCCAACATCTCTTTCTCGTGTACGACGTAATTGAGTTTTGGTTCTTGCAGCTTTCGGGACATGTTTGCAACCGGTTGCTCACCATAACCGTGGTCTTGCAGGAGGACTGCGCCGATGGTCCAATCTGAAGCGCCCGTAGCCATGACGTAGTCGATCGTTGGATCGGCTAATCGTAGTGCTAGCGCTAAGGTCAAAGCGTTCCGCAAAGCAGTGAATGCTTCTTGTCTGGTGTCTCCCCACCACCACTTGTTTTCTTTTGCGAGTGAAGTCAGACAAAGGCGATATCACTCGGGGGTAATCCCGTATGAAAGGCAGGTAGTAATTGAAGAAGCCGAGAAAACTTGAACGTCTGAAATGTTGGCCAGCGATGGCCAATCAGCGATTGCTGCCAATTTTTTTGGATCCATGGTGATCCTTCCGCCGTTGATGACCTGACCCAAAAAATCGATGGAGCAGGGACTGAATTCGCACATCGAGAGTTTTCCAATACTTTTCTCTCTTTGTAAAAGTTTGAGAACTTTTCGAAGATGTCCATCGTGCTCCTCCGGGGCTCGGCTGTACACCAGAATTTTGTCAAGGCATAGAAACTAGTCTAGAGTGGCTGGTTAGAGCTGCAACATGACTCGAGTAGGCATGGCCCCACGCTCGTTGCTTTGCACTACTGCCCCCTTTAGCTACTCTGAGACTTGTGAGAGGAGAACTGCGCGCTGAGGAGTTAGCGCCAAGAAGGCAGACAAAAACAAAGAATGAGTGATTAGCAACTGAGAACGAATGGAATTGAGAGACCCCTCAAAGAACTAGGACAAGCTCAGCTCTGTAGAGCTCGTTACTCAGGCGACTAACCAATCAGGAAATTCTCTATTCTCTGGCAGGCTGAGTTTTCTCGGTGAGCCCTGACAGTCGACAGCCCCAAACCCGGGTGTCGTCTGTTTTTCCTTAAAACTGGACCAATTGAAAATAAAAACGTTGCGAACGCGGTCGTGTGGTCAGAATCACCAGAAAAAACAGCAACAAGGAATTATCACAACCTAAACCTAGACACCGCTTGGGCCAGAATCACCCTAGCCACAACTGTGTCCGAAAAGTCTCAAACTCGGACCCTAGACTAGACATGACGCTACAAGTGCAACAGCGCAGTCAAATCTGGCACAATTTGTGCGCGGGCAACATCTGTAGAGGCAGTGACTGCCAGCGGCATGACTGCCGTTGAGGTCCGCCAATGAAGCTGGGTATGTCACACGCTGGAGGGAAGAGGCCCCTGGAAAACGTGTGCGTCGGCTTCACTGGATGAAACTCCAACAACTTCATGTCTCGCTGTTTGTCAACTGCATGCTGATGTACACAAGCCGGGAGGACACAATAGAGCAGAATGAGAGCTGCACAAAACCAAGACTCCCCAATGACTCACAAGCGTGGAGCACATGTGTGGACAGCGGCACACTAAGAAGGCAAGCTGACTCTCCCAGGACAGGCAGGCTGATATGTAGGCATGGGTAGAAAGATCAGCTCACGGACATACACCGACCGCACTCATAGCCTTCTTGAACGAGTCAAGCCTTAGTGCCTTGGTCAAGAATTCAGCCAACAGCTGAGCTTTCTCAACCCACACAACGCTGACGTTGCCTTCATGCAACAATGAATGAACGTAGTGATACTCGACATTGATGTGCTTTGTACGTGTGATATGCACGCTGTCAATGGCAGGAATGGCCATGGCACTCTCATCACCACAACGCAACGTGATGGATGCGACAAATTGACTCAACTCGGACAATAGGTAACGCCACCACATGCTCTCACATGTGCCAGAGCCAAGGGCTATACACTCTACCTCAACAGTCCTGCGTGCAATGTAGTCTTGCTTGTCACACCGCCAAGATATAGCCATGCAGCCCAGAAGAAAGATCAAGCCAATGCGGCTTTCACCGTCCGGACTGCATACCCACTCACTGTTGGTGTAGCCCATTGCAACTACAAACGGTTGTCAGTGGAACATGAGGCCTTGTTGTTGAGTCGAAATAACATTGCGCAGTACTCAGACCGCGACCTCCAAGTGGAGGTCACACGGATCCTGTGAGAACTGAGCCAGGAGGTTGACGGCAAACGCAATGTCTGGACTCGTCATCATTGCCAGGAACATCAATGACCCGATGACGCACATATACGTGGTCACGTCAATTGGCTCCCACACCACTACTGGATCACGGCTCTTGAGTTTTGCCTACCTATCGGGTGACATGGTTGAGGATGCGCTTCGCACGAGGGGTAGGTCTTGGGCAAAACGAGGGAACATGGTCTAGATGTAGGTAGCCTAGTGGATGTGTAGAATACCCTAGGAGCGATAATTCTCAAGCTCCATGCCCAGGAAAAATCGGGCAGATCCGAGGTCCTTCATTTGGTAGTCGGTGTACATTAGGTCCTTGACGCACTGAATGACACTTCTATTCAGTGACACGATGAGGAGGTCGTCGACGTAAACTAGGACAACGGTGAAGGTCTGACCTTGTGGAATGATGAGCTGTGCATGTTTGTTAGTGTTGTGAAGGAGGCCATCACTGAGAAACGTGAAATTGATCTCCTCGTTCCAGTAGCAAGGCGTCTACTTCAGGCCATGAAGGGCCTTTCGCAGCCGCCACACCTTGCCATTGCTATCGTCAAATCCTAGGTGATGCACCATGTAGAGCTCCTTGCCTTCCAACGAGCCATGGAGAAAGGCATTGCTCACTTCCATCTGATGCGCCTCCCATTCGTACTAGACAACGAGGCCAAAGAGCATCCGGCTAGTGGAGAAATGGCCAACCGGGGTGAAAATCTGGTTGTAGTCAACCCCAGGAACCTGAGAAAACCCCTTGGCTATGAGGCAAACATTGTACTTGTCCAAGGACCCGTCTTGCTTTCACTTGCGCCTAAAGACCCACTTGGCGCCGATGGCCTTCCGGCAAGGAGGGAGGTCTAGGAGGTCGCAGACGTGATGCTGCCGGTTTGAGGCGAGCTCACCGGCGCACGCAACATCCTAGTGTGTGACCTTAGGGGAAGCACAGGCCTTGCGAAAGGTGGCTGGGTCGTCCAGGTGAGCCGTGGTGTAGACTAGGAGGGCCTATTAGTCTTGAGCCCCAGGTAGAACGCATGCAAGGGTGTCTCTGATGGCCTGCCGGTGCTCCTCATGGAGCATTGCATAGCCCAATGTGGAGCCCGGGTGGAGGTCTACAATGATGGCCAATGTGGTTAGGTCAAGGGCCTTGGTGCCAGAGTCCCCACTCATGACCGTGGAAGCATGTCTTTAAAGAGGTGGTAAGACACGTGGGGCGATAAGGAGCCGAGATGCCAAAGGGTACGGTGTTACGACCTGCATGCTCCCTTGCTTCTCGCATTGGAGGCTGACGCCCGGGCCACACGTGTAGCATGGCAAGACAGGAGATGGCATAGAGGCGGTAGTCGGGAGAGAGTCAAAGGGACTAGCGGAGGTGGACGGGGCTGCTGATTGTGAGGGACAAGGAGAAACGAGAGGACTGCTGTCCCAGAGGGACCATCTGACATGGACGGGGCTATTGGTCTCAAGGGGACAGGGGACACCATTTATGCCCAATCACCCCAAATCCACACACTTGATAATGAGTGTACAAAACTGAAACATATGGTGAGGATCCTTCCAAGAAAAAAACCTGAACAGTTGACAATGTTTCCTAGAAATTTCTTGCTACAACCATGTACACTACAATCTCTGTGTACATGACTACAATAATATCATGGAACTATCTTGAGAACTGGATTTTCTTAAAAAGGTTTTTTAGTACAGATCCTAGGAGACTTGTTTCAATTCAATTAAACAAATTCGTTTATACAAATGGACCTACCTTTGTACTTTTGTAAAAAGTATGCTATGTCTGTAACATAGAGACAGACGCATATATGTCCTCGGTTCTGTTGATGCCTATCGCGGAAATCTTTGTCCAAATGGGTGATCCTGCCCTTAAGCGGCAGGTAACATGATCAAGCATGAAGTCCCCCCTGTTGAATATGTTTGCCCCTTGTTCAGTCTTGTACGACGGATCAGGAATGCTCTGCCCCTTGTGGAGGTATGACCCCTGGATTTGTTATAGGGTGACTCAACTATGCTCTGTCTCATGTGAGATATGACCTGTGAGTACACCATGTAGGTGAGTGGTTAACTTGGCCATTTTGTTGATTTGGCCAAGTGAGAGGTCATGAGCTCGATCCTGGCTCCATGCACATCTTGGTTGTTTTAGAAGCTTCCAAGAAAGAAAGTCCATTGCTTCTGGGAAGCAACACGGCTGATCAGTCACCTTGGCACAAGGATGCTTGTATGTCAAGCCCACAGCGCAAGTCTCTTGGTGATGTGGCAGGGTCAAGCCACTTCTTAGGAATGTGCTTTTGAGTTCTAGGACTAGACAGACAGCTATAAAAGGACTTGTCTTGCATGCTGATCAATTAACCCTTGCTTGATGCTCTCTTGCGTATTGATGACTTGAGCTCTTCTTGAGATGTAATGCTAAGGCGTTAGTACTTTTGAAGGTGAAGTGTATGCCTGATTAAGTTTGGGGTGCACGACACATACCTACAAAGGAAGAAGGTGTAAAACCCTTTGTGAGCTTTTTTTGGTTTCGCGGCTTCTCTGCCGGAGGTGGTTAGCTCAGTAGCCAACAAAGGGTTATGGGCCCACTCCTCTGGTTAGAGAAGTTTCACGCACGCAACCGCCAAATTCACAAGCAGTGAGAGCGCCTTCGCTCTCACCCATCCTCTCTGTTTGCAGGTCAATCATCAGCCGGAGGGGAATGCAACACATCTGCACCTTTCTGCCTTGGGAGCTGACATCAGCCTACATGTGCCTACATCAGCCTACATCTGCTTGCATCGGCCAACGTGAACAGGGCCAGCACTTGCCTCTTCTCACCAACAGCCTACAACGGCCTCAAACACAGGTGCATCGGCATCAACAACAGGTACAGCAGCTGTAGCAGTTGTAGGTGTAGGGATGGCAGGGACAGGGGAACCAGGGAATCATTCTCCCATCCTCAAGTTTGATGGAGAGGGGTTTGCTCTCTNGTTCTCGTGTCCTCCATACAACCCTCAGTCCTCTCACACATCAGCGGTTGTACAGTGGCAGCCGCGGCATACGCCAAACTGGGCAAGGTGTTTCAGTCCTCCTCACTTGCCAACCATCTCTTCATTCTACAAAACCTCATCAGTATGAGGCTTGGTGAAGGGGAGGATGTCTCCGCCTTTATGCAGAAGTTTGAGACGCTCTTGCAACAAGCCAACGGCATGGGGTGGGACCTGAAATCGGATATGCAAGCCATGATTTTTCTGATGACGCTGCCAGAGAGCTGGGGTCCCATGATTACAGTGATTGGAGGGTGGACAGATGAGCAAGTATCTTACACCACCGTCTCGGAGTATGTGCGAAATGAAGCCATGCGTCGCAGCAGTAATGAAGCAAGCATGGCTGCCTTTGCCTCACGAAGCAGCGGTGCCTTTCGTAAAACCTCCTCCTCTGGATACAAGGGAAACAACGGCACTGGTGGAAGGGGTCCAAAGCGTCAAGGAACCTGCCATAACTGTGGTAAGGCTGGACACTGGGCTCGGGAGTGCCGGGGACCCAAGAAGGAGGGAGGAGACGAGGATGAATGGCGAGGGGGACATGGTGGGAAGGATCCCACAAGCTTGATGGCCGAGTGTGCCTCCAACAAAGGGAGGGCCATACTCAGGCCAGGAGCTTACGGCCTTGACTCGGGTACAAACGAGCACACCACCTATGAGAAGAGAGACTTCATCTCTCTTGCTCCATGCAACAAAAACTTCAGAGTCGCCAACGGCAAGGTTGAGGCAGCTGAGGGGATTGGTGACAAGCTCGTCACAGTGGGTGTCAACGGTGCGGACTCCGACCTCAAGCTAGAGGGGGTAGTCTACTTGCCCTCCTTCACAGCCAACCTGCTCTCTATCTCTAAGATAACTGACCATGGCATGACAGTTTTTTTTACAGAGAAGGAAGCAGTGATAGTCCCTACCAAGGACATCAGCATTTCCTACCCTGCCACAAAGGTTGTTGCACAGGTCCCTCGCGTTGATGGACTCTACGTCTTGTAAACCAAGACATCATCAACGGCTGAATCTTTGGCCGGGAGTGATGATGAGGAGAGCAACGATGCAGACTCTGATGACGAAGGACATGTTGGAGCAGCGGAAGCAGTGGCACCGGAAGATTCGGCAACGAAAACAGAAGCAAATGCAGCCACCGAGGCTGTTCATTCTAGCCAGTGCACATCGTTGGAGAACCTGTGGCACAGGCGCTTTGGGCACGTGGCTCATCGCACATTGGTACTCATGGATAAGCAGGAGCTAGTGCGTGGGATGGAGCTAGGTGATGAGGCGGAGGGAGCTGGGATCTTGTGTGAGCCATGCCTTCAAGGCAAGGCCAAGAAGAAACCTTTCAAGCATAATGGTACGCGTGCTCTGGCACCCCTTGACCTCATCCACTCTGACGTGTGTGGTCCCTTTTGCATAGCGTCCAATGGAGGCAGCAGATATTTCCTCACATGCATCGACGACAACAGTCACAAGGTCTGGGTATACTTTCTCAAAAAGAAAAGTGAGGTGAAGGAGAATCTGCAAGCCTTTGTCGCTATGGTTGAGCGACAGAGTGGAAGGAAGGTGAAGGCATTCCGGACGGACAATGTGGGGGAGTACGAAGCCTGCAGGGAGTGGCTCAAGACACAGGGCATTGAACACCAAAAAACTACTCCGTACTCACCTCAAAGCAACGGCGTAGCAGAGAGGATGAATCAGACCCTCCTTGGCATGACAAGGTGCATGCTCTTTGACGCCAAGCTACCTCCTAGGTTCTGGGCTGAAGCAGCACGCACGGCTACGTATCTTGTGAACCTCACACCTGCAGTAGCTCTGCGAAGGAGAGGCAAGAAGAAGCAGACACAGCAGCTGAAGACACCTCAANACAACAGGGAGAGAAGCTGATGAAGATGACTCGGAGGAATCAGCCTCCGAGTCCGACGTATCTGATCCTCCAGACCATGAGGAGGATACCTCTCCCCCCATCGACGACAAAACAAACCTCCAGCCTCTACATCAACAGCAACAGCAAGCAGGTCCAAGGAGCAGTTCACGTCTGAAAGTTCCTCGGTAGCATTACGATGCAGATAGGGGTGAATGGACAGGCTTCAACTATTCGTTCATGGTTCAAGAGGAGCCAACGTCTGTCGCAGAGGAACTCGCGCGGCCTGACAAAGCTGAGTGGGATGAAGCAATTCGCAGTGAACTCAGCTCCATCGAGGAGAATGGGACATGGGTACTGGTGGACAGACCTGCCGGCGCTCATGTTGTGGGTTCCGAGTGGGTGTTGAAAGTAGAAAGGAAACAGGATGGTAAGATAGACAAGTACAAGGCACGGGTGGTAGCAAAGGGGTTCTCTCAACGGCCTGGCGCACAGTACGATGAGACCTTTGCTCCCGTTGTGACGTTTGCCTCCATCCGGTCAATTCTCGCCATTGCTGCTGCCAAGAACATGGAGGTCCACCAGATGGATGTCAAGACAGCCTTCCTTTACGGCAAACTTGACAAGGAGGTGTTGATGGAGGTTCCAGAGGGGGTTGATGCACCCGAGGGCAAGGTGTACAGGCTTGTGAAGGCGCTCTATGGGCTAAAACAAGCGCCAAGACTTTGGTACCAAGAGATGGATACATTCATGGCCAAGGAGTCCTTCACGCACTGCGACAACGACCCTAGCATGTACGTGCATGAGAGCGACAAAGGGACTATGTTGGTCGCCTTGTACGTCGATGACCTGATTCTGTGCTCTTCTTCAACGCAGCTGCTAGACGATCTCAAGGGGCAGCTGAGTAGCAGGTTCAGGATGAAGGACATGGGTCCTCTTAACTTCTACCTTGGCATTGCCATCAAGCGTGACAGAGCCGCAGGTACCATCAGCCTGAACCAGACAAGGTACATCGACTCCATCCTCAAACGATACGACATGGCAGATTGCAAGCCTGCCAGCACACCCATGAGCTCAGAGTGCAAGCTCTCCACCTCCATGTCCCCATCCAACAAAGCGGAGAAAAGTGACATGCTGGGCATCCCATATCAGTCTGCAGTGGACAGTCTGATGTATGCCATGGTCGCCACCCGGCCAGATATAGCCCATGCGGTTGGGCAGGTGAGCCGGTTTGTGGCCAATCCTGGTCCACTACACTGGCAGGCTGTGAAGCGCATCATGCGCTACCTTAAGGGGACACGACACATGGGACTCCAGTTTGGAGGCATCGCTGGATCCGCGTCACTCCGTCTCATGTGCTACACCGACGCTGACTGGGGAGGCAATATCGACGAAAGAAAATCCACCTCCGGCTTTGTGTGTATGCTAAATGGAGGTGCTGTCAGTTGGGCGAGTCGCAAGCAGGAGTGTGTCTCTCTGTCAACAGCTGAAGCTGAGTACATTGCATTTGCTGAGGTGTGTAAAGAGGTGCAGTGGCTTCGCAACTTGCTCTATGAGATGAAGGTACCACAGGCAATGGCAACAATCATCAAGATTGACAACATGAGCGCGATTGACATGTCCAAGAACCCAGTTCTGTCCAGGCGCACAAAGCACATCAAGATCCGCTACCACTATGCTCGGGACTTGGTCTACAAGCAAACAGTAGAGCTGGAGTATGTCGACACCAAGCTGAACCAGGCTGACATGCTTACAAAGCCATTGGACAAGGATCTCCACCAGGCGGGCAAGCAAGGTATCGGCATGGTCAACGCAAGTGATGAAGAATATGTTTGCCCCTTGTTCAGTCTTGTACGACGGATCAGGAATGCTCTGCCCCTTGTGGAGGTATGACCCCTGGATTTGTTGTAGGGTGACTCAACTATGCTCTGTCTCATGTGAGATATGACCTGTGAGTACACCATGTAGGTGAGTGGTTAACTTGATGATGATGGAAACTGACGCAAGGTGCAAGGGAGAGATTTGTTGAATATGTTTGCCCCTTGTTCAGTCTTGTACGACGGATCAGGAATGCTCTGCCCCTTGTGGAGGTATGACCCCTGGATTT
>SZWC01001793.1:61257-77193 GCA_023375785.1 Penium margaritaceum | reverse complement strand
CCCCCCCCCCCTCCCACCTAGAAGTCAAAGTGTATTAGGAGGGTGTATTGGGTAGCGTATCTAGAGGGGGGGCAATTTTGTACACAAGTGTAGAAATTCAGTTGTGTACATTTTTTAGCGTATGCAAGATACACCCCCCAATACACTCGTGGTGTCAGAGGGGGGGGGGGGACAATGGACTCCGAGCAAATTACGCTCGCGGCACTTGCAAACATTCAAAAAAGTAACTGCATGTCCTGTTTGCCTGCGACGACCGAACTCTATTCCGACTCTAGATCTTGATCACATACTATGTAAGACTAACATACCCTTAAGACATTAATAGGACAAAACTAGGTGACCTTAAAATCATTGAACATATCTTTAAGTTAACAGAGAACAATGAATTACAATTCACCATAAATGATTATGATTTTCTCTGAAAATAAGAATACACTTTTTCACTAATAAACTAGTGATGCATTTCGTGTATACATGTTAGTAAACTTTCAAGAAGCAAAGATAATGGAGGATTAGTATACATAGGTCATGAAGTGTATCAAAGAGGGGTGATTAACCATATCTCGGGGACACGGACGGGGCTGCCTCCTGGGAGGGACCATCATACGTGGACAGGGCTGCTAATCCTGACAAGTCAGGGAAAGCGGACGGGGCTGCCTGCTTAGAGGGACCATCGGACACGGATGGGACTTCTAGTCCCGAGGGGTCAGGGGACGCGGACGGAGCTACTTGCCTAGAGGGACCATCATACGCAGACGGGGCTTTTGGTCCTTAGGGGTCAAGGGACGCGGATGGGACCGCCTACCTGGAGGGACCAGCGGACGGGGACGGGGATGCTGGCCCAGAAGGATCAAGGGCGCAAAAGGGGACATCGGCCCAAAGTGACCAATAGACGCAGGTGGGGCTGCCAACACGGATGCAACCAGCGGGTTCAGGCAATTATTTGCCTGGAAGCGGAAGGACGGAGGACGAACTCACCACTCCCCCATGTGAAGGGAGGAACATTGACGAGCCGGAGCAAATGAGGTCGCGAGAAAATAGCTCCTTAAAGAAGAGAGTGTTGTGTGACTCCATGATGCAATGCCGTTAGGGATCCCAAAAGTGCCACCCTTTGGACTATCGGGAGACACCAATGAAGGTATAAGGACGCCCGTGGGGGGAAAGATTACTACCTTGTTGTGGGAAGGATAGCCACATAATGGCCACTCAATCCCAGATGCGAGCCGGGTGGAGGTCGGCCCGCTCACTGCTCAAGTGCTGGTGGGGCTTGGACTGGCAAAGAGGGGGTCCGTGGGGAATCTGGTTCCAGACCCACGTCATGTAGTCGATGGCCTCAAAGTAGAAGCCACCAAAGAGACCAGAGTCAACCCGCATGGTGTACAAAACATCAACCATGGTGCATTTCCACTGCTCGGACGTACCGTTCTCGGCTAGCGTGTAAGGCACCGATGTTTCATGATGGATACCATGGGAGGCAAGGAAGGCCGTGGTCTCCCAAATGAACTCACCACCGTGATCAGAGCAGAAGTGGCAAAGAGGGCGACCAAACTTGTGCTCCGCACAGACAAGCGATTCCTAAATGGTGGGAGTGACATTGCTCTTCTGCCAAAGGCAAAAGACCCAACAGTAGCAACATTAGTCGTTGGTGAGGGTGAAAACTTAGCGTCCGTGCTGCCCGACGGATTCCGTGGAAAGGGGCCCCATGACATCGGAGTGGACCAAGTCTAGAGGGGCAGAAGCACAAGAGGAGGACAGAGCACAATTAATGTACTTAGTGGGACATGGCAGGGAAAAGGAGGCTGGGTCAAGGAGTGGCCGGCTGGGTGCGGAGCAGGCTATCCTCGGCAACAAAGTGGACATGACAGAGGCCGTGGTGCAGGAGGCGTGTGTGCTGTAGAGAGAGCGTGCTAGTGGCAAATACATGGCTTTCTTTGGCCGATGGGGATGGGACATGGGGAAGGGAGGACAGACGAGGTACATGCCTTAGGTTGCTACGGGCGGTGGCGTATAGGACGTCACGACCAGAAGAACGGAACTACACAATGCCAACGCCACGTGAGTGCAGGATGTCCATGCTCATACAGTCAAGGACAGCAATGGATAGGAGGCTAAGCTCAAGACCGTGGACAAAGAGAGCATTGGTCACAAAGATATCCCTAGTGGGACCACGAAAACAAATGATACCAATGCCGTTAAAAGGTAACATCTATCTAGAACCTGTCCAGACACCGGACGCATTGCCAACATGACCATGTACACGTAAGGCATTGCGAGAGGCCGTCATATGATGCGTGGCCACGGAGTCAATGATCCAGGTCTCGGCATGGTCCTAGACTGGTGTCCCCTGGTTACTAACAGTCACAAGACAACAGTAAAGAGACGTGGATGAGGTTGATGGAGCCGCAAACCGAGACTGCCAGTCATCAAGCCATGCGATGTTGTCAGAGATAGGGGTAGGGGAGGACGGGAAGGACAAGGAAGGAGGAAAAATCTATAGCTCAGACCTAATCATGCATGGCAGGACAGGTGAACATGAGGTGACAAAACTCACACTTCCTTGGAGGGGTGGGCAAGGCAGGCCGAGCTAGAGCAAAATGAGCTGCTCCAGCTGGCGCTCACATATGAAGGGTCGAGCGGCATAGACTAAGTATGGGGTGTCAGCGCCGGAACCCGGAAAATAATAGGGCTAAGATGGCAACGGAAGGGAAGGCGCCAATGGCTGGGGAGAATGTTGTCGCAAGGCCTGAAACGGCGGGACCGGTGTGGATGGTTGAGGAGTGGAGCTACCAGACGGGGTGGAGGTGTCACGGGCAGCAACGGTCACAACAGCACTGGCAAGACGGCGCTCACGCTGGCGATGCATGGTGGCAATGATGTGTGCCTCATCTTTCAGGAGAGGACACGTGTACCATTGGTGCCAAGGTTGGCCAGAGTTGTGGAAGACCGAGCCGCCATCACAAGACTCGGTTGGCTGCTGCTGTTGGCCCTTGTCCTCTTTGCCCTTACGTTTTTTCTTCAATGATGACAAGGAGCTGGTGGATGCAACTACAGCAGGAGCAGTGACAACCATGGAGGCCACGTCAGGGGAGGCGAGGACCTCTATGCGCTGGATGTGCGACTCCAGAGGAGCCTCCTCAATCTTGAGGAATAACTCGTATGCCTAGGGCATGTGGGTGCCTTGGGTCGCCATCATGGTGGGGACGTCCTACGAGTAGTGCACAAAGACGTTGGCAAAGATGGTAGTGGCCCCGCGCTTACTTGTGCCAGCATCACCCAGGAAGCGAAGATGTCCTCCGCCTGTTGCCAGTAGGAGGTGACAGACTTTGTCTCCCCCATGTGAAAGGAGTTGAACTCCCTTAGCAGGCAGATGGTCTCGGCTTGCTGGAGAGGCGATGTGGGCGCGTGAGGACGTGCCATGCAATTGCGGGGTTTGGAGTCCCCCCGATGGTGAAGTTGCTAAGGAAGAGCTTGATAGCAAGGTGTGCAGCTGGAGGGACAATGGGGACAAGGTCACGCACGGCACGACCAGCATCATGCAACTGGTCGGCCTAAGTGGAGTCATATGGGAGGATGTAGTATGGCCATAGGCCCTCCCCCTGCACCCAAATGCAAAAGCCAAGCTTCCAGCTCCGGAACTTCTCGCCATTCTGGAGCGGCGGGGGTGGGGGCTCAAAGTCCTTTGGCCTGCGGGTGGCACCCAGAGTTGGGCCAAGGACTGAAAAGACAGTTTGACATTGGCGTTGGGTTTGCTAGTGCGCCAGGTAGTGCGTGGCAATAGAGATAGCAGGACTAGCATGCCCTATAGGAATAAAGGTTGGTGTGACACTAGCGTGACTCTGTGGTATTGGCGGTTATACTGTTATAAGCTACATCGTCAATGCTACAAGCTGCTGGAAAATGGTGGCCAGAGGGTCTGGCAAGCCAGCGAGGCCGGGGACAAAGCCTATGGTTGTTGTTGCTGCTGCTTTTGCTACGGATACAACTGCTGCTGAGGCTGATCCTGTTGCTACTCATGCTGGTGCAGCAGTGGCAGCAGCAGCACCTACTGGGGTTGCATCTACTGTTGCGACTATTGCTAGTGGTGATATTGCAACGCGGGCTACTCCTATTGCAGAGGCTGCTGCCACTATTGTTCTGGTTGCTGCCACTGTAACTACAGCTACAACTATTGTAGTAGTGACTACTGCTGTTGCTGATATAGCTGTTGTAGCTGCTGCAACAAGGGGGGGGGCGGTGGGTCTTCCAAAAGAGGAGGACCTACTCCCCTGCCCACCGAGGGTTTCAATCATGGCCACTGTTTTTCCTTTGGTTTTTTTGTATGTTTTCATTTATATTTTCCCCTTTTTTCCCTTGTTACTGAGGTCAGTAGTGACGTCTGTAGTGATGTTGGTTTGCTGTTGTTGATGTCAGCAATGGTTATTCATTTCTTACATCAGCAGCGGGGTGTTGCTTTCCTTTAAGCCATGCCATTGTTGCCATTGCTCCTGCTGTGGCTTTTGCGACTGCTGCTACTACGGTGACTACAGTTGTGATTGATGGGGTTGTTACGACTTCTACGGCTGTTGCGGTTGCTACGGCTGCTGTGCCTATTGCAACTGCCGTGACTGTTGTAGCTCATACAGTTGTGGGGACTTTTACGGCTGCTGCGGCTCATTAAGGCTGCTGTGGCTGCTGCGGCCATGCGGATGGTGCGGCTATTGTGGATGCTGCGGCTGTTGTGGGTGCTGCGACTGCTATGGCTGCCGTGGCTGCTGCGACTGCTGTTGCTGGCGCGGTTGTTACGGCTGTTGTGGATACTGCAACTGCTCTGGCTATTACGATTGCTATGGATGATGTAGTTGTTGTAGTAGCAGCAGCTATGCTGCTGTTGCTGCTGCGGCTACTACTCTATTGCAGTTGTAGCTCTTGTTTTGGCTGCTTCGGCTCTCGTGCGGTCGCAACAGCCACTATGGCTGCTGCAGTGGCTGTTGCGGTTGTCGCGGCTGCACCGTTGCTACTGTCACAGTTCTGTAGTACTTGGTGCAGCTGTGGCAATGGTGACAACATCAAGAGAAGGAAGGGAGGTAGGGATACAAGGGACTTTCCTTGTTTGACGCTATCACCGCGTGCATCGATGACATCACAACGTTGTCCATCAGTTCGCCGGCCGCGAGTCCACCAACGCTACCGTTGTCGCGGGATGAGTGCTGCCAAATTTTTTTTGGCAGCATTTCTCTCGCGTTGGGAGTGTTTTGAAGAAGCCACCCATTGATTTAATTCTTCCAAGTAAAATCAAGCAGATTTTTCCCTGCACGAGAGAGTTTCTGGGACCGCCGGCGTAGATTGGGACCTGTACGCCTCCTTGTTGCTCAGATCTGCTGTTTCTGCTGCTCTCTGGCTCTAATACCAAGCTAGAAAGTAGTCTAGAGCGGCTGGTGGGAGCTGCAGCATGAATGGAGTAGGCATGGCCCCATGCTCACTTCTTTGCACAGCTGCCTTCTTTAGCCACTCTGAGACTTGTGAGAGGAGAGCTGGGCGCTGAGGAGTTAGCGCCAGAAATGCAAATAGAAACAGAGAATGAGTGATTAGCAACTGAGAATGAATGGAACTGAGAGACCCCTTACAGAACTGGGCCTAACTCAGCTCTGCAGACCTTGTTACTTAGGCTACCAACAAATCAGGAAATTCTCTATTTTCTCGGTGAGCCCTGACAGGCAACCGACAGCCCCAAACCCGGGCGTAATGTTTCCTAAAACTAGACCATGTCAAAACAATGACGCTGCAAATGCAGTTGTGCGGTCAGAATCACCAAAAAAAAAAACCAGTGAGGAGCTATGACAACCTCAACCCAGGTAGCGTCCGGGCCAGAATCACCCTAACCACAACTTTGTCCAAAAAGTCTGAAACTCAGACCCTACAATAGACATGATGCTGTGACTGCAACGGTGCAGTCAGATCTGGCACAGGACGTGTGCGGGCAGCATCTGCAGAGGCAGTGAGCACCAGCGGCGTGAATGCTGTGGAGGTCCGCCGATGGAGCAGGGTATGTCACATGCCTGAGGGAAGAGGCTCTAGCAAGACGTGTACGTCGGCTCCACCGGATGACGCTCCAACAGTGTCCTGTCTTGCTATCAGTCATGTGCACGCTGATGTACACAAGCTGGGAGGACTCAACAGAGCACAATGAGAGGTGCGCAAAATCTGACACGGTACACCACGACAAATTTATCGAGGGATGGTTGGGAAATGTGGTTCATTACTGCCATGAACATCGCTGCCGCTTTCATGAGTCTGAATGGAATTACCATGAACTCAAAGTACCCGTAGAGAGTTCATAATGTTGTCTTCACGATGTTGGCGTCTGCTATGCGAATCATGTGGTAAGTGCTGCGTAAGTTGATTTTGGAGAAAAATCAAGCCCCTCGAAGTTGGTCAAAATTTTCATGGGCTCGGGGGACATGGTGGTGGTTCTTGATGGTAGTTTCGTTCAATGCCTGATAGTCCACGCACATCTGCATCTCACTGTTGACACGGTGTGCCCCTTGCCATGAGTGCCGTTAACCATATTCCCTGGTTTGACCACTGATGATTTTTTTAACACTTGATCTGACTTTAGATTTGGATTCCTTGGATTTTTTCCATGCAGGATCAAGCTTTGAACTGCTCGATTTGAGTGATTATTCAGAAAGTTAACCTAGCCCAAAATCGGGTGTTGGGCGGATGGAATCTGGTACCCGCCATGGGTGACGGGATAATCCACCGCCAGTGATCCGGGTTTGTTCCTAGTGGGCTCTAGATGCACCAGGGGCATGAATGAGGTAACTGTAAGGACCTCCTTGACCAGGATGAAACTTTCCTTGACCTCTGGGCAAGGAAAGGTGCTCCAACGAAGACATTGTTGAAGCGCCTCCCGTTGCCTAGCGAGCAAGTCAAGGTGGGCGGCTCCACCAAGGGTTACTTTGACACCCATAGCAGGGGCTCTACTGCTCCATTTTGAGCGTGCTTGGATGCGCTGGAAAGCTTAGATCACAGTCTATAAGGATGTGATGTAATTCTACTATGCTAACTTACAAAAACGTTTTTTGATTCAGTTCTACTGAAAGCGACATGTTCTGTCCACTCTTGATCGTGATCCTTGTGCTCCACACTCTTCACCATTGGTGTCCATTGGCAGCCCAAACAGTGGTAGCGCGCATAAGTAAGAGTTAGGCATTCTTGAGGGTGCCTCCACATCCACTACAGCCAACAAGGGGTTATTTGCCCACATTCTTAGAAGGATACTAGCTCAACAACTTTCACGCTAACGCTGTGCGCCATGACAACGACCGAGCAAGAGAACATAGGCGTCGTCTCGAAGATTGATGGCAACGGCTTCCCTTTGTGGAGGTGACAGTTTGAGGTCTACCTCGATGACAAAGGCGTGCTTGAGCTGGTCAACGATAAAGAGACTGCCCCTCTGGATACTGCGACGCCGGAGGAAGCAGACATGTACAAGAAGCACAACAAGAAGGAGCTTGCATTGTTGGTGTTAGCGCTAGCTTTGCTGTAGCGTGCACTGATTCAAGGATGCACGGAGGCCGCGGAGGCCTGGAAGAAGCTCTGCACCATCTACCAGTCCACCAACCTTGCTAACCAGCTCTTCGTCTTCAAGAGGCTCGTCACCCTCCGAGCTAACGAAGGCGATGACATCACAGAGATCCTGTAGCAGATTGAGTTCCTCACCACCAAGTGCATAGCCACAAGATGGAAGGTCGAACCTCGGCTGCAGGCTATGATCCTCCTCTTGGCCTTGCCAGATAGTTGAAGTCCCATGATCACTGTCGTAGGCGGCTGGTCTGACGATGAGCTGAACTACCCAAAGGTGGCTGAGTACGTGCACAATGAATGGATGCGGCGTAGTGGGAGAGAGAGCGGAGCAACGTCAAGTTCCGCCTATGCCTTCCGCCCTCAAGGTGGCGGGGAAGGAAAGAAGTGGAAGGGTGCCAAGCAGGGCACCAAGAAAGGTGACAAGGAGGGGGAGTGCTACGTGTGTGGCAAAGAATGCCACTAAGCATGCAACTGCCCCAACAAGAAGTTGGACCAGCCAGGGAAGGCTGGAAAGAAGGACGACCGCGCAAGGATGGCAAAGGATTCCGTCGACTTGACATATCTGAGAGTCTCTGTAATTGACTCCGGATCGGGCCGCCACATGCAATGCAACCGGGTGACATTCGTCACCTATAGCGCGTCGGAGCGGCGTATGGAAGTGGCCAACGGCAAAACAGAGTTGGCTGCGGGTGAAGGCAACGTTCGCATCAAGATGGATGTGGATGGGGAGGTTTTCACGAGCACAATTCATGATGTGCTCCACATGCCCAACTTTGGGGCAAATCTGTTGTCAGTGAGCTGCCTTACGGACAAGGTGATTGAGGTGCTCTTCAAAAAGGATGCAATCATTCGCAAGGTGGGGAATGGAAAACTGATTGAACACAAAAAGTGAGAGGACGACCTGTACCTACTCCGTGCAAAGATACTTGGCAACTAGGCAGGGCCCGACGTCGCCCACCTCGCAAACAAGGATGATGGAAACCTGGACTTGTAGCACCGCGGCCCGTATCACATCGCTCCCTTAACTTTTGAGGACATGGAAAAGAAGGAAGTGGTGAGGGGTCTGCAGGTCAAGAGCCCCAACACAGCCAAGAACGCCGTGTACAAGCCATGTGTGGTCGGTAAGGCAACACGACAGCTGTTCGATGGCAAAGAAATGTGTGCATCAGCGAAGTTGGAGGTGGTGCACACTGAAGTATGTGGACAATTTGAGAGCTCCATCGGGGGAACTCGATACTTTGTGATCTCCATCGATGATCACAGCCGCAAGCTCTACCTCTACATCATCAAGAGGAAGAGCGACGTGCATGTAGGAGTTTGTGTCCGTAGTGGAGCTGAAAACAGAGTTGAAGGTGAATGCCTTCCGGAGTGACAACGGCGGCGAGTATGAGGGTTGCTCATCATGGATGAAGAGCAAGGGGATCGCGTGGCAGAAAACTACAGCACATTCTTCGTAGAAGAACGACGTCGCTGAGAGAGAAAACTGCGCTATCCTCAACATGGTCCATGTTGAGTGATGCTTGCCTCACGCAGTGCTACTGGGGGGATGTGGCAAGGAGAGCGGCATACATCATGAACTTGATGCCGACAAAGCCGCTAAAGGATGCGGAGTCCAAGGTGTGGAAGACGCCACAAAAAGTGTGGAGCAAGAGGAAGCCAACTATGGCTCACCTTTGCACATTTGGCTGTGTTGCTCATGTTTTTGTGCAGGCACGAGAGGGGCGGGGCAAGCTGGACCCACAGACTCGCCGGTGCATCTTCGTCCGGTACGAGAGCGGGAGCAAGGCGTACCGGCTCTTTGACCCCGGGAGGCAGCAGATCATGAAGAGTCACGACGTCACGTTTGACGAGGACAGCCGTTGGACAGACAAGGAAGCGGATCTCTCCAAGCATGGGGAGTGGATGTCACTCCTCGAGGGGGATACGGTGGAGGACACAAAAGAGGGTGACATCCGAGCGGCTCCAACTGGCAAGAACCATCCGGGGGATGGGGAAGCGGCTGATCTGCATTCAGCCGAATCAGACAATGAGCCCAAAGCACCAGCAATAGTGGAGCTGAACGAGGAGGCGAGAATTGAACCCGTATCTCCACGGTCCCCAAGAGAGGGGGAGCAGGGCAGCGGTGCGAGTGGCGTCGCGAGAAGGCAGCAGCAGCAGTGACAGCAGCAGTGGTAGCAGCAGCAGCATCCTCAATAGCAACAACCTCAAAGAAGTGGACACATGAGGAGGGTGGCAAAATGGTACGATCCAGGGCACCTGGAATGGGTTTGCGCGAGCATTCTTTGTGCAAGAGGAGCCTAAGACCGTCAAGGAGGCGTTGCAGAGGAAGGATGGAGCTGAGTGGGAGGGAGTCATAAAATGTAAGCTCTCATCCCATGAAGAGAATGGTACTTGGCAGCTGATTGACAGGCTAGAGGGTGCAGAAATCATCCGCTCCAAGTGGATCTTCAAGAAGAAGCTCACCAAGGAGGAGAAGGTGGAGCGGGACAAGGCGCGGCTGGCTGCAAAGGGATACATATAGTGAAAGGGTGAACACTACGATGAGACCTTTGCACCGGTGGCAAAGTTTGCCTCCATCAGCCTCATCCTCTTAGTGGCGGCATTGCGCGACTACGAAGTCCACCAAATGGATGTGAAAACCGTATTCTTCAACGGTGACCTAGACAAGGAGGTCCTCATGGAGGTGCTGGAGGGGGTGGACGCGCCACCGGGGAAGGTGTGCCTGCTTTGCAAGGCGCTCTATGGTCTGAAGCAAGTGCCACTCATGTGGTACCTAAAAATGGACGGGTTCATGGCTGAGCCTGGCTTCAAGCACTGCGAGGCGGATCAGAGCATGTATGTGTGAAGGCAGCCGGGGTTGCACCAGATCGTGGTCCTTTACGTGGACGACCTCATCCTCATGTCATCAGACATGGAGGATTTGGTAAACCTGAAGCGGCAACTGGGCTATCGGTTAAAGATGACCGACATGGACGAGCTCGAGTACTACCTTGCCGTCGCCATCAAGAGGGACCGCAAGGCACGCACGCTAGAGATGGGGTAGGCAAAGTACGTGCAAGAGGTGCTCCACCGCTACAACATGGAGGAGTGAAACCCCATTGGAATATCCATGACCACCACGTGTGAGCTAAGCTCGATCATGGGGCCGAGCAAGGATGAGGAGAAGAAGGAGATGGCAGGTATGCTATACCAGTCCGCGGTAAGGAGCATTATATAAACCATGGTGGCGACGCGGCCGGACCTGGCCTTCGCGTAGTGCCAAGTTTGTTGCTATGTTGCTGGCCACGGACCGCTGCATTGGCAAGCGGTGAAGTGGATCCTCTGCTATCTCAAGGCGACAAAACAGTCACGGCTCGTGTTTGGAAGGGGAGCGCGCGACGAATCCCTTGAGTTGGTCAGCTACTCCGATGCCGACTGGGCTGGTGATGTGGATGACAGAATACTAACGTCGGGGTACGTGTTTTTGCTTGGTGGTGCAGTCGTTTCATGGGTAAGCAGGAAGCAGGACTGCGTGGCGCTGTCGAGCACCGAAGTGGAGTACATCCCGTTTACAGAAGCTGCAAAGGAGGCGCTGTGGTTGCAATGGCTGCTTAAGGAGATCGGGGAGCCACAAAGGAAGCCAACGGTACTCAATGTGGACAAAAAGAGTACCATGACCCTTACGTTGAACCTGGTACTGCACAGGAGGACCAAGCACATTGAGATCCGGCATCACTACGCTCAAGAATTGGTGGCGAAGGGAGCTGCGACTATTGTGCATTGTGGCTCTAAGCGCATTCTCGCCGACGCCATGACCAAGGCACAGCCCAAGGACAGGCATGATGCAGGCTTCATGAAGCTTTGCTGCGCAGTGAAGTTCAAAATGCTACAGATTCCAAGGACAAGGCATCAAGGCTACGGTGCAAGGGGGAGATTGTTGACATGGTGTGCCCCTCGCCATGAGTACCGTTGATCGTATTCCCTGGTTAGACAAATGAGGATTTGTCAAGAACTTGATCTGACTTTAGATTTGGATTCCTTGGATTTTTCCATGCAGGATAGAGATTTGAATTGCTCGATTTGAGTGAGTATTCAGAAAGTTAGCTCAGCCCAAAAATTGGGTGTTGGGCGGGTGGAATCTGGTACCTGGCCATGGGTGGCGGGATAATCCACGGCCAGTGATCCGAGTTCATTCCTAATGGGCTCCAAATGCACCAGAGGTATGAATGAGGTAACTTTAAGGACCTCCTTGACCAGGATGAATAGTTTCTTGACTCTAGGGAAAGGAAAGGCGCTCTGACGAAGACATCGTCGAAGCGCCTCCCGTTGCCTACCGAGCAAGGCAACGGGCGGCTCCACCAAGGGTCACTTTGACGGTCGTAACAGGGGCTCTACTACTCTATTTTGGGTGTTCTTGGAAAGCTTAGATCACATGCTATAAGGATTTGATGAAGTCTTGCTATGCTAACAAACAAAAACGTGTTTTCATTCAGTTGTACTAAGTGCGACGTGTCATGCTCATGATCCTTTTGCTCCACACTCTTCACTATTGGTGTCCATTGGCGACCCAAACAATAGTCGCATACATCAGTGAGAGCTAGGCATCCTTGAGGGTGCCTCCACACACACTAGAGCCAACACTCATCAGTTTTCTTTTTGACGAACAGTACGGGTGCAGCATATGGCGACGTAGATGGGCGGATGAACCCTTGACAGTGCATCTTGTCAAGCCACTTCTTCAACTCGGCCAGCTCGAGATCGCTCATCCGATAGGCCCGTTGGACTGTGGGTCGGCTGCCCGGCTTCAGTTTGATGCAATGGTCGATGTCTTGTTGAGGTGGTAGGTTTTTGGGAGTTCATTGGGGAAGACATTCGTAAACTTTGTCAATGAGGCTGATGAGGTCGACAAGTTGGCTGCTGCCACTTGCGCATCCTCCATTGGCTCAAGATGTATGAGCCACGCACGAGCTCCTAGTCGTACGATGTTGAGCGGTATCGGCTACACAAATTTTCGCTTCTTGGCTATCACGACTTCCTCTTCTGCTTCCACCTCTGCTGCTTCAGTTGTCATCTTCCGCCCCGCACGTCAAAGTTTTCGTTTGGCGCCGTCGATTTCCACATAGACTTTGCCACTATTCTCGTCGACTTGCGAATTGTGTTGGTACCGAAAGTCTCGTCCAAGAATATTTTTGTTGTCACTCGTTGGACAGGACCTCCAGACCGTTATATCTCGTAGGTATCCCACTTGTAATTATAGCGATTCTCAGAGTCTCTGTACTTGCAATCCATCGTCAATGGTTTTTCCTTCAACGATCCCTGGTTTGGTGTACAAACCCATCTTACAAACCATGTGGTTGCTTGCAAAACTGTGAGAATCTCCTCCATCCAATAGTGCTGGTACTGTTTTGCGACTTTTTGTATCCTTGAGGTTGAACTCTTTGTAACATCGCTGGTTAGTCATCCTCGTACCCCTCATCGAAATCTGCGATCTCGGAAACCCTATGTGACGTCTTAGGCTGTTCATGTGGGTGATCGTTCAGCGCAGATCCCTCCTCATGGACAAGAGTTACGCCTTTCACTCTTTCTCTTTGTTGTTTCCCAACTCGTTTTTCTACGACTTCCCAACCTTTTTGGCCTTTTTCTTCATGTGCGAGATGCGCTGACGGCTTGTGCAAGGTAGTCCTCCGGATGGGTAAAGTATTCAGACGTCTCTCCAGCACCGCTGCGCTCTGATACCAGGTTTTTGCCGAAAGAAGCATAGATGGTGAACACGTAGAAGTTGAAGGGAAAAACATAAATTAGAATTTGGGAGACTTGAACAATTTATAATCAGCGATAAGTGTACTTTGATGACAAGTGTGGAAATAATCGAACATGTGTATACAAGTGTCGAGTTACGAATGAGGCATAATGGGGGTCGTTGGGTCAATTTCCAAGCAACGTGCGTGGAGTTGTGTCATGAGTGGTCGTATTCAAGAAGGTCCGCCAAGAATTTGATGGGCTTCAGAATCAATGGTGAAGATGCCAGATGCATCTTTATAAGTCTACATTCATCTTGGTGCGTCGAGAAGTTGACTGAAAGGTTGTGACATTTCTGTCATAGATCTGCGAGAGTGGTCAAAATTGTCAGAAGGTTCATGAAGGTTCGTTGGGAGCAAGGGCAGTTGGCCGGTTTGCCCTCAACCTTTGGAGTGAACATTGAGATCTCGCGACGCGGTAGGATATTTGAGTAATAACGGAAATGCCCACTCAAAAAGGTCAAGGACTCGTATAAGTCTGGTACGTAACAGATTCAGACCCAGCCTTTCATCTCATTCCAGCCAAGAAAGACGCAAATAAGTACAGGATGAGATCTTTAGGATTAATTAAAAACCAAAAAAATAGTATTAAGTACCAAAAACAATTGATGTTTAGTCGATATGATCCAGTTGTGCCTTAGATGGCCACAATAATGAGGCTGGCCAAAGGCCTCCATCCCAAATCTTAGATTTTGGGTTTTGATACTAAATAAAGTTTTATTTATTCAATAAATAATTATTGAAAAACTCCTTGTACCCACAAAATGAGGAAGTTGGTTGCATATGATGATGTAGTCAACCTTCATGAGGCACGACATGCTTAATCCCAATATTCTTCCAGGTAGCACACAAGGACCAAGTGTCTATCACAAACATGCATTTTTCCAATGCTTTCATCCCTCGTGCTCACATCCTTTGTTGCCTCTGTCTATTGCCTCACAATGCATGCGAGCAAAATACCGGAGTACCTTTAAGAACTACACATGCTTTTATGAAGGTGTTTAGAAAAAAAGGCTATTATGAACACTCAGGGATGAATCATGGACCTTTCTGGAACATTCGAAGTAGGCGTATTCAAATCGTTGTTGCAACTTTGCTTTCCTTTGCACTATTGGCATGAAATTGACGAGGTTGCACAATATCAATGGGTCTTTCTACACTACCCCAAAGCAACTCTGCCACGTGTCCACACGCGTACAAGCTCCAGGTGCATGAAATGAATAGGTAGCTATGAGTTTGCCATTCACACTGGAAGGTGAAGCAAGTCATATCTGCGCCTCTCTTGTGCGCTGTTTACAAGAGTCTGTTTTCTTGGCTCATCAGTCACGCAAACATGGGACCGTCCAACGTGGACTCAAGAGTTTCTGGAACTTGCTATAGCTCTTCAGTCGTAGCAAGTCCTAGCAACTCCGAGTCGATTTGCTCAAAGCTTGGCGGACTGCGAGCACTCCATCTCAAGTTTCAACAGCAAAGCAACTCTGACAAGGCACGGGAGTTCAGCATGGGTTCGTGTGAAAAGACCCAATTGAGTGAGCCTGCCACAATGGTTTGCAAGAGCTAGTTGACCTCGGCATGCCTCCAAAATTGGAAGGTACTCACTACAGAATCAGAATCAGCGCACACAGCAGGATCTATCATGATACATAATCCTAAAAGACTTGACTCAGTCCGTTCTTGCCCCGGAAACAACTCAAGAATCACTCAACAAAACTTCTCTTTCCTAAAGTTGCTGTGCATAATCACAGTAGTACACACAACTCAAAAATCCAAAGGAGGGATAGCCATTTAGGCAGCATTCAACACGCTCCCAGAAAACCCCACGTACATGCTGGCAGGGGATTTCAACACCACGCTTAGGAAAATCGACCTAATGCTGGAAAAGGGATAAAAAGATGGACCCTCCCTCCTTGCAATCTATCGGACAACTATGGGACAACTTATCCGACACCGACTACACCTTTGAAACTTCCTCCAAAGCATACGCCTTTCACTTGGCAGCACGCAAACAATCCTCTCGGATTGACCACATCTACCACTCCCCTCTTTTCAGTAACCACATGAAAGCCATATCTCACACTCCCCTATCATCCACAATCACACATCACATAGCATCCCTCCTTTTTTCATTCATACATAACACTCCCCAAGCACACAGAAAAGGGATATGGAAGATGAGAACATCGCTCCTCCATCGACCAAAAGGACTCAAAATTGTCCAAGAAAATCACAGCCACATGGGGGAAGGATATACCTAAGCTGTCATGAATAATCTCATAAAATCCAGTGTCCAAGAACAAAGTGTACGGACCCAAGCAAGACAACCTTCTTAAAGTTCAAAAAGACAAATGTAAACACCCACACAACCCACAACTCGCAATTCAGATACAAAACCTTGAGATCTCTCTCTCTAATGTGCTCTCTCTACTCAACTTCATCTTCATAACACAGGAATCTTAAACAACCTTGATGGTTTAAAGACCCCCCCACAAAATTCCTTGCTAGCTTCATTAAAGCCAGGAAACAAGTTGTGGTCATCACAGTACTATGCACCAAAGGAAACCTTATCACTGGTGACATTGGTGCCATGCAATTG
>SZWC01001793.1:27390-49266 GCA_023375785.1 Penium margaritaceum | reverse complement strand
CGGTGGGCTGCACCTTCAAACGTACCAGTGACGTCATGGCACCAACCACTTCACCAACCACAATTTGGTCAGTATCGTCTCTCCTACCTCTTCCCTCCCTCTTCTGGGCCTCCTTGGGCTGGGTTCTTTCCTCCCCCCCTTCCTTACAATGGAGCATAGCCCAAACAACCAAACCATCTAGGCATTAGGCCTTGTCACGTAGTTCTCCGGCAGAGCCGCAGGTTGAATGCTGCCGGATTTTTTTCCGGCAGCGTTGACTGTCTACAATCCTACCCTGTCATCTATTTATGCCCCTCTCCTTATTCTAGGGTAAGCACAGTATCAGAAACACAGTCCACGGGCGGGGATGATCCTCCACCCATCACTGATAGATCACAGTCTCCCACGAGTCCAATTGCTCAGCGGTTGGACAAGCAAGATGCGAAGCTACAGTCTTTGGAGACATTTCTTAATACAGTACTGGGCAACCAGCAGGAACTACTTGCACATCAATCACCTGCCCAGGTGCACCCAACGGGGCAGACTACATGTGGCTCGACATCTGCATCTGGCAGAGCAGCAGCAGCAGCAACAGCAGCACTACCAACAGCAGCAGCCACAGAAGTAGTAGTTACAGTAGTAGTAGTAGCAGCAGCAGCAGCATCAGTATGCTCAAAGTCTGATGCGATCAGTTCGAGCACACTCGTTCATGTCGCCAGTGTCCTTGCTACAGCGTTATGCACCACCTGTGCGCCAGCGGCCTGGCTCCGGCGGCACACCCCTGTCTGGCTTGATCATGCTAACAGGACGTCCAGCTAAGGACTTTGAGTATCCACGTCCTCGGTACTCGGACAGCCTCGAATTTGAGATGTGGGAGTTCCAGTTTCATACCTGGGCCACCGACATGCAATATGGGACTGCTTCCATATTACATGATTGATTATGATGCCACAGATGCAGCACAGTCTGCAACTGCAGCTCGAGAAGTCCGTGGCCTAGTCCTTGCCTTCCCAGATGACTCCATTCTGGATGTCAAATCCTATGTGCCAGACCTGATCGGGCAGGGTGCGGACCCCCTTGGAGCTTGGCAGCTCGTTTTGACAACCCATCAGCGGGTTAGTCAGGCTGACCTCAATGAACGCATTTGCGAGTTCACTTCCCTTCGCCAGGGCAATACAGAGGTTGTTGAAGCATACTGGCACTATGCATTACGTGCCTACACTCGCTTGGGCATGCAGATGCCTCCTTAGTTTTGAGCCCTAGCTACGATTATGCTGGGATCCCATGAGAAGTACTCGGTTTTTTTCCAGTACTTTGAGCCTGCAGAGCTCATGCAGATTCGGAAGACTGGCACCGTCCTTCCTTGGGCGCAAGACTACCATGTGCGGGTGGCAGGGTGTTACCTTCTGTCCATGGATCAAGTTGCAGCTACTTCCGCCCCTCCATCAGCCTCATCGCCTTCCATCTCCTTCATTCACCCTCCCTCACCACTCATCACCTCCTCCACTTCTCCTCCAACGGGTGCAAGCGCGGCGGTGGTCTTGGGTAAGGGAAAGAAGGTGAAAAAGAACATGGGAGGTAAAGGGTCTCAAGGGTCCTCGGGAGCAACTGGCGGAGTTCTTCGCCGCTACAACTGTGGTGGTGACCACAAGTGGTAGGCGTGCCCTGATGAGGACGACTTTGCCAAGATTGGGCGGGCGATACACGAGTCTTGGCTCGCCCATGTCAATTGTGGCGGCGGTACGCAAAGCCCTTTGATGTACAGTGGCGCCTGTGCAAACGTGTCTGTTGCTTCCACACCTGGGAGGGAGCTTCTCAATGCCCTCATTGCAAAGCTGGAGCAAGCCCTCACATCCTCCTTCCGCAGTGACTTGGACGCGACCACTCAGTGAGGTGCAAGTTGCATGCACAGTGCCGGGGAGCTCACCGTTTGCACTATAGATAGATAATGTGGGTTGTTTGGTGACGATGGTGTGACAATCTCTGTAGATGACCGTGTTCTCTGTGATGTGCCATCATGGATCGAGTCAGTTACTGATCGTACATGCACTGACCCAGCAGAGCCATCACTTCCCTCTTCTGATTCCTTTGGGTTCCATTTTGTGTCACTAGTGGAGCAGGTTCCGTATGGCAGCTGGGTCATTGACTCAGGTGCCACCCATCATATGTGCTGACACCGTAGTGATTTTGTTCTACTTGGTCCAGTCAAGTCAGTTTGTCATGTGCGAACAGGGTAAGGTCAGCAATTGCATGTGCATGGTGTTGGGACCGTTCGGTTCGATGATCCCGCTGATCCTGTGTACTTCTCTGACGTGGTGTATGTTCCTGACCTCGAGCTCAGTTTGCTGTCTGTCCCCACGTGCGACTGCCTCGGACTCATAGTCACGCATTCTTCTGGTATTTCCACTGTCAGTATATCCATTGGTAGTGTTGTGCTTACTGGTGTTGCTGTTGGCGGTCTCTATCACATGCTGTGGCATGTCGTTGTTTCATTGTCTGAGCCTGCTCGTGTCTATGTGACTGGCACCTTATCTGCTATACATAAACATTTTCTGCAACGTCATCTCTGTCATGTGCACTCTACCACTGTTGAATCGCTTGTACATGTTAATCCTGCTCTCGGCCTTGACCCGGCTTCTTTCGCACCGCCAGCTCCCACTGATTGTCTCCCTTGTCTTCAAGGGAAAATGCATCGTGTCACATATCCCTCTTCATCCACCACAACCTCCAGACCTCTAGAGCTCGTGTATGCTGACCTCATGGGGACCTTGCCCACTGAGTCCCAGGCTGAATGCAGAATTTTTGTCCTCACTCTGGCTGGTGATTTCTCTCATTATCAGTGGGTGTTTTGTTTATGCCGCAAGAGCGATACAACGCTTAACATACGATGTTGGCTGGTTCAGGCTGAACGCCAAACCAATCAACGCTTGTATTGTTTTCGGTCGGATCGCGGTCAAGAATTCATGGGTCCTGCTGCTCAGTTTCTTGAGGAGCAAGAGGTCACACGTGATCTCTCCGCTCCCTACACGCCACAACAGAATGGCGTGTCTGAACGCTGGAACTGCACGATGATGGATGCTGTGCGGTCCGTGCGTGTTGAGTCTGGTCTGTCAGAGGCTTTTTCCTTCAAGGCCATGGCCTACATACGTGTGGGGGAGGGTTCCTGTGTGGTTACTCCCGTCGGGACAGGCACATCTATAGAACCTGCCCCTGTGGCACCCCCTGTATCTTCTACATCTCCTGTGGCACGAGCACCCCCTGTGGCCCCACCTAGCTCAATCCCTCTTGATGCTTCATTTCGTGTGGCGTCTCCATCCTCAGTGGCTCCTCCTTCTGTTTCTCCTGTGCTACCCACTGATGGTTCTCCTCCATCGTCTACTACGTCCCCTTCCTCGTCGCCTGCTACCTCCCCTACCTCTGTCCCTCCAGAGTTGGCTGGTGACCCGGCTGTTTTGTCTGCTGGTCTGCCTCTCGCTGCATCCTGTGTATCGCCCCCTAACTCTCCGTCGGTGTGCTTAGTTGTAGGCCCCTCAGTGCAGCCTGTAAGCCCTGGTGAGTGAGTGGTTGTGCTGTCACCGAACGTCTCTGCGTCTGAGTCGTCAGCATCTACTCATGCATACTCTCGTGTGGAAGGTGGTGGTCTTCGTCAGCAACCACCCACAGTGCAGCGCCCTACCATGAGTCTACGCCGGCCGAGGCGCACAGTGCATATCCGCCAGGTGGTGAGTGGAGATCGCGTCACGACGGTATTGGGCTTGGTTGTCCAGTATGAACCTGACACTGCGGTCTCACCAGATACTCAGTCAGGATATGGGCAGCTGTAACATGAGCATCTTCATGCTTATAATGTAGTGGATATTTGGGAATTGCAGGAGATGGTGCCGAGCGTGCAATTTGTGCACGTATGAGGAGGGTCTATTGGACCCAACCTCTTTAAGCCAAGCCAGTTCACGGCCTGACTCTCAGAGGTTGGAGATTGCTGTGGATTAGGAGATGGATGCTTTGACTGAGCACGGAGTATTCGAGGTCGTCGATCTCCCTCCTAGGAGCAAGACTGTCAAAACCGGATGGGTCTATTGCGTGACAAAAACGCCTGACGGATCCACTGAATGTTAAAAGGCTCGTCTGGTTGCACAAGGTTATTCACAAGCCAAGGGAGTGGACTTTGGTGCCACATTTGTACTGGTGGGCCGGATGGACACAGCACAAGTTCTTCTAAGACTCGCTGCGCAACATAATTGGGAGGTCCATTGAATGGAGGTGAACAACGTATTCCTCCATGGTTGGTCGGACCAAGAGATACATGGTCCAGCTGCCCGGTTTTGCAACCGGCACATGTCGTGTGTGGCGTCTTCGTAAGGTGTTGTACGGCCTGAAACAATCACCGAGATGTTGGAACAGTGAGGTGATTCGTTTGACACTCGAGTGTGGGGGCTACAAGAGGAGCGATGCTGATCCCTCACTCTTCCCGAGTGTTGTGTCAGAGCCCTTTGTTGCTGTCTTGGTGTATGTCGATGATCTTTTCATTGTGTCGGCACATCTGGCAGAAGTGCAAAAGGTCAAAGATCTATTACAGGCCACATACAAGATGAAGGACATTGGTGAGGTTCAGGTTTTCTTGGGCATGGGATTTTCCCGCAACCGTGAGCGTGGACTTCTGCACGTCCAGCAAGGTAGATACATACAAACATTGGGGGAGGGTTTTGCTGATCTCTTAGCATCCACATCCTCCGCTTCACCCCCATGACGCCCGATGGGCAGAAAATCTTGAAACCGGTCGACTCCGTTCACCTGGGGGAGCCGATTGAGTCGACTGGATACTTGCGTCTCATTGGGTCGCTCATGTATCTAGTCACCACCACGCGGCCTGAAATTGCCTTCGTAGTGAACTTTCTAGCGCATTTTCTGCAAGCACCCCGCGCTCCCCACCTTGAGGAAGCAGTGCGGGTCATGCGCTATGTGGTACAGACACCACGACTTAATCTGCTGTTCCATACTCACCCGTCGGTGGTTGTGTTAGGATTCACGGATAGTGACTACGCGTGGAGCGCCGACGGAAAAGGCTGAACGGGCTATGCATGCTTTCTTGGAAACACAGGTGTGTCATACAAGAGTGGGAAGCAGGGGTGCTTGACGTGCAACACTGCAAAGGCCGAGTATGTTGCCCTTGGAGCTGGTGCCTGTCACAGTGTTTCATTTTGTCTCTTGTTCTGTGAGCTGCATCATTCAGTGGAGTGCATTGTTCAGCATTGTGAAAACCACAGTGCAACTGATATTGTCACAAACGATGTTGTGTTCCATGCTCGCATGAAGCACATTGCTGTGGAATATTACTTCGTGCGCGGTCTGTGGGAACAGCGTCAGGTCGACGTGGTGTGGATCGGCACAAAGCGCCAGCTCGCCGACTTCTTGACAAATGCATTGGGTCGTGCCCAGTTTGAGTCAGCCACTTAAGCTGTTGGACTATCACCACTAGCTGTGTGACTTAACGTGGAGTGACTGGACCTCATCCTCTACGCGCGCTGTGTTTTCACGCACTTGTCCTGCCTTCATCTTTGTTTTTATCATGCACCTATCTCCATTTGGTCCCCCACCTAGTTAGTCTGTGCATGAACACGTGTGCCATGGGATAATGGGAGAGTGTTGTTCTATGTGCATATCCGGTGACTGATGGTGACCCCCTGGGCTGCTGTTCATGCACACGCAGATCCTTGAGGGGCACGAGGACCCATCGACAGCTGGAGACTGGCAAGTGTCAAGCAGGCGAAACTGCGGCAGAGAGAACAGGAAAGATAAGAAGAGCATTAATGCTCTCCAAGAGGGATAAGATGACTTGTCGCTCAAATGTGGATTGTGAACTACGACAAGGTCACAACAATTTATGATGACTCATCGGGTGGTGTACTGGTTATGACTTGTGGACGGATATGGTGCCGAAGATGTTTGGAGAGCGATTCAAGGTCGGAAATTAGGAAGGTTGAGGTCAACTCCGTTGGTGGGATCGAGCTAGCGAGTTCGACTAGAGCTCGCTAGCTCGTCGCTCACCAACCGGGGGCTTCGATAACTTTGCTGAATTTGCCTCGCACACCTACCGGTCTCCCCCTCTTCCACAGACTAGTGTGTAGAGCATGTGTGGAGAACAGTAAGGGTTTCTCTACATATTGTTTTTAAAAGGTTGTGCATTCTCATTGTGGCCTAGGTCCGGGTACACGGTGGTTTGTACCAATGCTTGGGGAGACCTGACACTGATTGATGAAGTCTTTGTTGACTCTTTGCTAGACATATGTAGCTTGCATGTGGCTGAGACCCGGAAGTCCGGTGACATGTTCCGATGCCTCGGGACGCCTAAATTGCCTAGCGTGGCTTTTTGGTGGTGTTTTTGTTCTTATCACTATATAGTCTGAATGTGTTTTGGACAGTGCATGTTTTCCTGTCGGTCGAGACCGAAAACTGAAAGTGACTGATTAGGAATGAAGAATGAGCAACAATGGGAGACCCCTCCAAGTTCTAGCTCCTCCCCACTAGTGTAGAACATGTTTCTCAGCTAACCAACCAATCAGAAAACCCAGGCAGCAGGTTCGGGCAGTAGCGTTGTTGATGCAGCGTGCGGGCTTCCACGCTTGTTGCTTAAATTACCTGCCCCCTCAGTCTGCTGCTCTAGAGTCTAAGTCTGGAAGCTCTGGGTTTGTTACTCAAAAACGCGCGCGCCAATGTTAGCGCCAGAATGCAGCCAAAAACTGAAAGTGACTGATTAGGAATGAAGAATGAGCAACAATGAGAGACCCCTCCAAGTTCTAGCTACCCCCCACTAGTGTAGAACTTGTTACTCAGCTAACCAGCCAACCAGAAAATAGTCCTAGACCTATTTTCTGGCAGGCAGGGTTTTCTCAGTGAGCCCTGCCAGACTCCTGACAGCCCAAAACCCGGGCATCATCCGTTTCGCCTGAAAACTGGACCATACCATAATACCAACGTTGTGAACACAGTCGTGTGGTCAGAATCAGCTAGAAAAAAAGCAGCAAAGAGTTATGGCTGCCCGAACCCGGGCAGTGCCTACGACATTCAGTGACGCCAAACAGGGCCACACAACAGGAGACATGGACCCTAGGCATAGCATGACGCTGCAGACGCAATGCCACAACCAAGAACCGAGCTGGGTGCACAGAAATAGTATCTGCAGTGACAGTGACCGCCAGCGGCCCGACCGCCGAGGAGGCTTGCCCATGGAGCTGAGCGCATCGCCGGAGGGAGGAGGCTCCAACCAACGGTGCGTGGGCCTCAGTTCGCGTCGGCTCCACCAAGCAACACTCCAGCAGCGTCGAGTCTCGCTGTCAGTCATCTGCACGCCGATGCACACAAGCCGGGAAGAGACAAGAGAGTACAATGAGAGATGCGCGAAAACCAACACTCCCACATGACTCACAGGCGCAGTGCACATGTGCGGGCAGAGACACAATCAACGACCAGACTTCCCCAGACCACGTAGAGATGCAAGCAAGGACAAAGAGAGCCACTCACGGACGCACACCGAGCAAACTCACAGCCTTCTTGAACGAGTCACGCTTCAGTGTCTTGGTCAAGAAGTCAGCCAATTGTCATGCTGTCTCAACCCACACGATGCTGATGCTGCCGTCATGCAATAACAAATGCACATAGTGATAATCAACGTTGATGTGCTTTGTGCGTGTGTGATGCTCGCCGTCATTGTCCGCGATGGCCATGGCACTCTCATTGTCACAATACAACGTAATGGATGCAACAGGATCATGCAACTCGGACAACAAACGATGCAGCCACACACTCTCACACGCGCCTGAGCCAAGAGCCACGTACTCAGCCTCAGCAGTGCTGCGTGCAATACACCCCTGGTTGCCACTACGCCAGGACATAGCTATGCCGCCAATCAGAAAGATCCAACCTGTGCGACTCTTACCGTCCGGACTGCTGGCTCAGTCACTGTCGGTGTAGCCCACCGTGACCACACACGGCTGACGGCGGAACATGAGACCATGCCGAGGAGTTGAGACGACATCGCGCAGTACTCGAATCGCGGCCTCGTAGTGGAGGTTATGCGGCTCATGAGAAAACTGGGCGACGAGGTTGACGGCAAATGTGATGTCTGGGTGCGTCGTCGTCGCTAAGAACATCAGTGACCGGATGACTCGTAGGTACGTGGTCACATCAACTAGCTCCCCTACAACGGCTGGTTCAGGACTCTTCAACTTCACCTAGCCATCGGGTGACATGGGTGAGGATGCGGTCGGCACGAGTGGCAGGTCCTCCGCAAAGCGAGTGGACAGAGTTTGCACGTAGGCGGCCTGGTGGATGTGCAGGACGCCTTGGGAGCGATCATGCTTGAGCTCCATGCCCAGGAAGACTCTGGCAGATCCGAGATCCTTCATGTGGTAGGCGGTGTGCAGCAAGTCCTTGACACGCTGGATGGCAGCCGTGTTTGGCGACGCAATGAGGAGATCGTCGACGTAAACTAGAACAGCGGCAAAAGAATGGCCTCGCGGGCTGACAAACAATGCGGGGTCAGCGGAGCGTGCTGCTGATCTCTTGGTTCCAGCACCGAAGGAGCGTGCTGCTGATCTCTTGGTTCCAGCACCGAGGCGACTACTTCAGGCCATACAGGGCCTTACGCAGTCGCCAAACTCTCCCAGTGTTGTCGTCGAAGCCTGGGGTCTGCACCATGTAGAGCTTCTCACCCTCTAGTGAGCCATGGAGAAACGCGTTGCTCACATCCATCTGATGCAGCTCCCACCCATGCTGGGCGACCAGGCTAAAGAGCGCCCGGCAAATGGAGAACCAGCCAACTGGGGCAAAGATCTGGTCATAGTCGACCCCAGGAATCTGGGCAAACCACTTGGCTGTAAGGCAGGCCTTGTACTTGTCCAAGGACCCGTCGGGCTCCCACTTGCGCCGAAAGGCCCACTTGGCGCCGATGGCCTTCCCACCTAGAGGAAGGTCGACGGGGTCGTACACATGGTGCTGTCGAATAGCAACGAGCTCATCGGCGCAGGCAGCGTCCCATTGTGCAGCCTCAGGAGACGCTCATACCTCGCACAGGGTGGCTGGGTCCTCCGGGCGTACTGTGGAACGGACTGAGAGAGCGTGTACATCTCGAGGCCCAGGTGGGATGCGCGCGAGTGCAGCCACGATAGCGTGCCAATGCTCGTGATGAAGCATGGCGTAACCCACTGCTGAGCCCGGGTGAAGGTCTGTAATGATGGCCGAGGTGGTCAAGCCGAGAGCCTTGGTGCCAGGGTCCCCACTCACGATCGTGGGAGTCGAGGAGACACATGGAGCCACGGGGGGTCGAGGTGCCACGGAGCGTGGTGCGACAGTCTGTGCTCTCACTCATGATCTGGGTCGGAGGCTGCCGCCTGGACCACGTGTGTAGCATGACAGGGCAGGAGATGGCACGGAGTCCGACGGGCTAATGGAGGCAGACGGGGTTGCTGGTCCGGAGGGGCCCGCGGATGCAACTGGGGCAGCTGGCTTGGATGGGCCAGCGAACGTGACTGGAGCTGCTAGCCCGTAACGGCCAGCGGACACAACTGGAGCGGCCAGTCCGGACGGACCAACGGACGCGACTGGGGTTGCAGGCCAGGAGGGACTGGCCGACGCGTCTAGGACTGCCGACCCGGAGGGACCAGTGGACGCATCTGGGGCTGTTGGCTCGGAGAGACTTGCCGACACGACTGGGGCCGTGGGCCTAGAGGGACTAGCAGACGTGACTGGGGCTGCCGGCTCAAAGGCACCAGTGGACAAGACTACGGCTGCCGCCTCAGAGGGACCAGTGGACACGACTGGTGCTGCCGCCTCACAGGGACCAGTGGAACCGACTAGGATTACCGGCTCAGAGGGACCAAAAGACGCGACTAGGGCTGCTCGCCCGGAGGGACCAGCGGACGCAACTGGGGCTGTGTCACCCGAAAGTGGCAGGACGGAGGACGGACTCACTCCCCCACGCGACGAGATAGACACGGACAAACCAGAGCAAATTAGGTCGCGAGGAAACAGGTCCTTGAAGAAGAGGGCATCCTGTGACTCGATGATGTAGTGCCGAGAGGGATCCCAGAAGTGACAGGCCTTGGACTGACGAGAGACATCAAGGAAGGTGCAGGGACGTCCGCGGGGGGTGAGCTTGCCGCCATGCTGCGAGGCGGGTAACCACACAATGGCCACGCAGCCCCAGACGCGAGCCGGGCAGAGGTTAGCGCGCTGACCGCACCAATGCTGGTAAGGCGTGGACTGGAGGGGAAGGGGACCGTGGAGGATCTGGTTACAGGCCCAGGTCATGTAGGCCATGGCTTCAAATTTGAAGCCATCGGAGAGACCGGACTTGACCCGCATGGTGCGGACGGCGTCAACCATGGTACGGTTCCACCGTTCGGAGACACCGTTCTTGGCGGGCATGTAGGGCGCGGAGGTCTCATGGTGGATGCCGCGTGAGGTGTGAAAGGTCGTGGCCTCACCCATGTACTCACCACCGCGATCGGAGCGAAACCGGCAAAGAGAGCGGCCACACTCGCGCTCCGCCAGGACAAGCCAGTCCTGCATGGTGTAGGCGACATCGCTCTTATGCCGAAGGCAGAAGACCCAGCGGTAGCGAGAGAAGTCGTCAGTGAGGGTGAGGACATAGCGGCCGTGCTAGCTAACAGACTCGGTGGGGAGAAGGCCCATGACATCCAAATGGACAAGGTCAAGAGGAGCAGACGCACGGGAGGAAGACAAAGGTTATGTGGACCGGTGCATCTTCCCCTAAGCACAGTCAATGCACTCAGTGGGTCACGGGAGGGGGAAAGTCTCCGGGTCAAGGCCCTTGGCCGACTGGGTGCGGAGCATGCTGTCTACGGTGACAGAGTGGACGTGGCAAAGGCGGCGGTGCAAGAGACAAGTGTGCGAAGGAGAGAGCATGCTGGTGACAAACACATGGCCTGTGGCGGCCGACGGGGAGGAGACAAAGGGGAGGAAAGACGGGGCACATGCCACAGGTTGCCACGGGTGGCGGCGTGCAGTATTACGAGACCAAACGGATGCAACGTCACAGTGCCAACACCACGCGAGTGCACAACGTCCATGCTCATGCGGTCAAGGGCAGTGACGGACAGGAGGCTGAGCTCGAGACCAGGGACGAAGAGGACATCGGTCAGAAAGACATCACCGGCAGGACCACGGAAACGAACAATGCCAACACCACGGACAGGCAACACCTGTCCAGAGCCCGTCCGGACACAGGAGAAATTGCCTACAAGACCGAGCATACTGAAGGCCTCACGAGAGGCCGTCATGTGATGTGTGGCCTTGGAGTCGATGATCCAGGTGTCAGCGGGATCCTGGACCAGGGTCGCCAGATCACTGACGATCACATGGCAGCAAGCAAGGGGCGCGGACTCGGTGGAAGGAGGCGCAAACCGAGACTGCCAATCGTCAAGCCACGCAATGTCGTCATAGGAAGGGGTAGAGGAGACCACGTGAGACGATGAGACGGAAGAGGAAACAGGACGCGACCGTAGATCAGTCTCAGTCATGCAAGGTTGGGCAGGAGAGCAGGAGGTGATGCAACTCGCACTTCCTAGGGGAGGAGGGCGCGTCAGACCGAGCTGGAGCGTGATGAAATGCTCCAGCTGACGCTCACGGGAGGACGGTCCGAGATTGTAGACCGAGTGCGGAGTGACGGCACCGGAGCCCGGGTAAGGGACGGACAGCCCCGGTGACGGAAATGGAGGCGCCGGTGACTGCTGATAGTACTGTTGCGATGCGGGTGTCTGTGGCACTGATGACGCTGTCGGAGTGGCGAAGCTGCTGGACGAGGTCGAGGTGTCAAGGCCAGTGGCAGTGACGGCGGCAAAGTCGAGACGGCGCTCTCGCTGGCGATGCAGGGTGGCGATGACGCGCGCCTCGTCCATCGGTAGAGGGCACATGTACCACCCGTGCCTGGGCTGACCACAGTTGTGGCAGACCGAGCCACCACCGCTGGACCCGGCCCACGGCTGTTGCTGCTGCTGTTGTGGCGGACCCTTGCCTTTCTTGTTCTGGTTCTTCTTCTTCTTCCCCAAAGACGAGGAGGTTGCTGCGGCGGGGGAAGCGATGGCCACGGGGGCGCCAGCAAGGGAGGCGACGGCAAGGGATGTAAGAGCCTCCGTTCCATGGAGGTGGGACTCCAGACGAGCTTCCTCAATGCGGAGGAAGAGCTCGTATGCCCAAGGCATGAGGGTGCCCTGGGCCGCCATGGTGGATATGACGTCTTGGGGGTAGTGCACAAAGACTTTCGTGTACGCGCTAGTGGCACCGCGCTTGATGGTAAGGAGCGCGGACAAAGGAGGAGAGGCAGATTTACCGAGACGATGGAGGATGTCCTCTGCCCGCTGCCAGTAGGCAGTGACCGCCTCGGTCTCCCCCATGTGTAGGGAGTTGAACCCGTGGAGCAGACGGCTGGTCTCAGCGCCGCTGGACAAGCGATGGGGCCGGGTGAGGACGTGCCATGCGGATGCAGGGTCTGGGATGGCACCAGTGGTGAAGTCGCCGAGGAAAGGCTCTAGGGCCAGGCGGGAAGCTGGAGGGGCGACAGGGACAAGGGCATAGACGGCGTGACCAGCGTCATACAACTGGTCGGCCTGGGCGGCGTCATAAGGGAGGGTGTAGTATGCCCACAGGCCCTCACCTTGCACCTAGATCCGGAAGCTGAGCTCCAAGCTCCGAAACTGCTCGCCGGCCTGAAGCGGCGGCGACGACGTCTCAAAGTCCTTCTGCCTGCGGCTGGCACCCAGAGTGGGGCCAAGGACAGAGGTCACTGTCTATCACTGGCATTGAGTCTGTTGTTGTGCCAGGTAGTGCGTGGCAGCAGACACAACTGGGCTGGCGTGCCCTGGAGGGATGAACGATGGCGGCGCACTGGTGGCAATCTGGGAGGCTAACGTCTGTAGCGTTGCGAGCTGCTGCGTCAAGGAAGCGAGCTGTTGCTAAAGAGCAACGAGGGCATTAGGGTTGCCGCCAACGACACCAGTGGGCTGCTGCTGCTGCTACTGCTGTTGCTTCTGCTGCTACTGCTACTGCTGATGCTGCTAATGCTGCTGCTGCTGCTGCTGCTACTACTGCTGTTGCTTCTGCTGCTACTGCTACTGCTGATGCTGCTGATGCTGCTGCTGCTGCTGCTACTACTACTATTGCTACTGCTGCTGCTGATGATGCGGTTGCTGCACCTTTTGCTCCTACTGTTGTTGATGTTGCTGCTGTTGCTACTGTTGCTGCAGTCGTTGCAAGAAAGGAGGGCTTGGGGTCCCCCCAACAGAGCAAGACCCCTCCCTACCGAGGCTACCAGCCATGGTTTGATGCCGCTCTTTTTTCCTTTTTTTTTCTCTTTGTGTCGCTGATCTCAGTAGTGGCTTGGGGCGGTGGGAGTTCTACCCACCCTTTGGTTGTCTTCCCCCTTCCCTTTCTCCCCTTCTTTTTTTGTTCATGATGTCAGCAATGACGTCAGCAACGGGATGCTGACGTCAGCAGTGGGATGCTGACATCAGCAGTGGCGGTTGTTGGGGCCGCTGCTATTGCTGCTGCTGCTGCAATCCCTACAGCTGCTGCTGCTGCTGCTCCAGCCATTGGTGCTGGTACCGCTGCGGCTGTTGCTGTTGTTGATGCAGGTGCTGCTGCTGCTGCTGCTGCGTTACTGCTGCTGTTGCTGTAGTTGCTGTTGCTCCTGCTGTGGCTGTGGCTAATGCTGCTGCTTCTATTGCTATGGCTGCAATTGCAGTAGCAGCTTCTGTTGCTGCGCGTTGTTGCGGCTGCTCTGGCTACTCTAGCCACGTCAGAGAAGAAAAACGGGGTGGGGTTTTTCTTTGTTCTCATTTTTTTTCCTTTTTTGTATGTCACAGCGAGCCGCTGCCCGCTGTCTGCTATGAGCAGCGGGCTACTGCCTGCTAGCAACAGCGAGCTGTTGCTCGCTGGCAGCAACGGGCTGCTGCTCGCTGCTTGCTCGTTGCGAACTGCGAGCAACAGCAGCCCCTGCTGGCCGCTACCAGTAGTTGCTCGCTGCTGCTGCTGCTGCTGCTGCTTGCTACTGTTACGGCTCGCTACTGTTGCGGCTCGCTACTATGACTGCTGTAACCCGCGGCTATTGCTGCACGCTACTGCAGCTGTTGCATGCTGCGGTTGCTGCTTGCTGTTGCTGCAAGCTGCTGCTGTGGGTTGCTGCTTCGCGTTGCTACTATTGTTGCTGCTGCTGCGAGCTGCTGCTGCTGCGGGCTGTTGCTGTTGCGGGCTGCTACGAGTTGCTGCTTCTGCCGCCTTCTGCTGCTGCACGCAGCTGTTGCTGGCTGCTGCTGCCACTGCTCGCTGCTCTTGCCTGCGGCTGCCGCTACTACAGGTTGCTGCTTTGTGCTGGTGCAAGTCACTACACCTGGGTGATGTTGCAGCGTGCGTCATCGACCGCAGGTGTCGGACGCGGCCTGCCGCTCACCTCCTCGCGTCACGCGTGGGGGTCTGTAACAGCCGTGGGCTGTTTTGCGACTAACTTTCAAAACGGAGGTAAGCCCTCAGAAAGTGTAGTCCAAGGAGACCGAGTGATTGGCCGCCTCAGCCATTTTGGCTGAGACGCGTCACGGCGAAACGGATGGGGTCGTCATAGGGCACGGATGTAAAACATGCATCCTAAGCCTAATCATTCCACGTGGCAATGCCATGTAGAATAGGACCCTAGCAGCATCCTATGAGTGAGTGAGGAGTGACGCGGTGGAATCTCCATCGCGGCACTCCTCTTGCCCTGATTCCGACCACAAGGATATTTTCCAGGCTAGAGTCGAGCTGGACTCTAGCCCGAAGATATCTTCCGGACGCCGACTCCTCGACACGTCTGCATCGAGTCCCCGAAATACGGGGAAAACATTTAAAGACCATTTTTAACCCTAAAAATGGTCCGCACGCTACATTCCTCCCCCTTTGCTCCGAACCGTCCCGGTTCGTCCTTGCTCAAGGAGGTTTGATCATTGCGTACTGCATTCATGCAAGCCATGCAACAAAAATTGTGCATATGAGCACGTTTGTGAACTCTTGTCATCCGCAAGACTCTTGCGTCACGTTCACGCACAATCAACCACTCTTGCGTGGTCTTTGTGATCTTTGATCACTTGTTTACAACACCTAGTGTTGAACACGCGGTCTCCGGCTCTTGCCAAGACCATGCCATTGTGGCATTTATCTGTTCTACACGAGTGTTGGTGATTCTTCACTGAAGATCCATCACTCTCGTGTATTGTCGGAATAGTCGATGCCTTTTGGGACGTAAATTATCAACAATGTCTTGCCAGTTTGGAAGAGAGGATCGAAAATGAATTTGCCCACATTCTGTGTGGTCAATGTTCAGCCAACTATTGTGGTGACTCTTCCTCCCCCTTTTGCAAGGAGCGTCCCTGCGACCAATTAACCGGGCGTCCCCGCAAAAACCGTCCAGGTCCACACAACACTTTTTCATGTCGTTCGGGCATAATCTCTTCCTAGGGGTTGCTATCGAGGTGGTACCTCCCCGCAACATCGTCTGTACGTGCAATCCAGGGTTTGGACATCAGTCCTCTTGGGTTGCAACCACGTGTTCATGACCACGCATAGGTCATTCGGACCCTTTTTCGGCACCTGTGGGTTGGTTGGCTGAACTCAACCAAACACCACTGAGCCCATGCGACTCGCATGTCTGCTTGATCTTAGGTTTGGCAGGCACCAAGGGCCTAAGAAATGGGTGCTGAGCACACTTGTTCTCTTTTTCAGAGATTGTGCTCATCTTTGAAGTAGGCGGCAATGGTCGTCTGGCAAGCGCAGTTCTCGCATTTTGTCATCAGGCACGACAATATTCCGACCTAGATGATTTTTCATCATCTCCTCATTTCTGTCTGAAATGTATACCACAGGTAGCCGCTCATGTCCCTTTCGAAAGCGGGTCGGCTTTCAATCAGATGATTCGAGATACACCGATCTCGCTTTCGTGAAAAAAAACTTCCACGAACAAAGTGTTCATCACATCATGGCCACCGAGCGGGTGAACTATGATTTCTAACCGTGGTCGTGCTTATGTCCACCTGTCGGGTGACAAATCCATGGCTTTGCGAGTGAACACTTGTAGATCACATCCTGTGATCCCATAAACTCAACTGTCAGTTCAATTTTGTTTGGTCTTGGAATGCAAACGGCATGCAAGACAGGGCCACACACGGACCCGGGTAGGCAAGGTCGTACATGGACAACAATTCCTGAGACGCCGTCTCAGAGATTGTTTGCCAAGTTGCATAAAATCATTATGCATTAGTACAACTTTGTTGAGTGCAACCGGCACTCCCACAACCACATCACTTGGTTGAGGAGCCTTACGACTAGGCTTGTTAAGAGGATACCGTCCTCAGTTTAGTTCGTCAGTGAATGTTACAATAGTGACATCCCGAAGAACCTTTACTGCATTCGGCAGTGAATAGAAAGTGGACCTTCCCCAATGACATGGGCATCTGAAATGCTTTGTCATGACCTTCCAGGTCCATGGGGTGCGATTCAAATAGTCCGTAGTTGAGAGAGTCCTCCATTTGAGGGTAGCGCCCATCAAAGAGACATTTGGATGGCCTTAGAAATTTCCATTCATGATCTCTGACGGAGATCATCTTGGATTCAGAATGTAGAATCTGAACCATGTTGGTAGATTGCAGGCGCACTATTGGTGCCACTTCATGCTGTCGGCATGATCGAAATCCATCTGCATGACTTCAACCACAAGTTACACCACACACATGGTGCATCATCAGAAGTCGTGAGGTTTTGTCCAAGTCACTTTTTCACATTTGGGTAAGACACTCTGATCGTTTTGGTTAGTCCCAAAGTGAAAGATGACTCATTCCGTGGCCAGTCGGACCAACGAGGTAAAAGTATCAACATGCGACTGGCATGTAGCTTTCGGCTGAGCGGTTGTCTCCACGGTCATGAGCATGAGGTGCAACTCATGGCCCATGACTGGAGCCAACTAGGTCGTAGTTGGTTCAAAGGAAGCTATGAAATCGTCATAGTACCATGAAAATCTGGCAGTCAAAATGGGCATCGCCCGTGCGCCACTGAGGCCTCAGAGCTATGAGAATTTCGCCAAACAGGAGAAAGAAATCATGTCACAGACATCGGTCCACACACTCATGCCTGCCAGTGGCCGCAAAATATTCACTTGTCGAGTGAATACGGCCTGAAGGTGTTGCCTTCGGTACTCATGTTTTCTTTGTGTTCGACATTCGGACGTACACGTTAGACGCCAAGATGCGTCGTGTGTTGTCTTCGACAATCACACTGTGATGTATCAAGTCGTAGACGTCACACATAGAAGGGCACTTGCTCCTCAATGAGGCATCCACGGTCCTGTTTGGAGGTCGTCCGTCATAGTAGCATATCCGTTGTCCTTGGCTTTTGGACGTGGATGTTGATACGAACTCGTGGACCTTTCGATCATTGGTACCGGTCGGGTACCATGCTTCGTATCGTTGGTACCGGTCGGGTGCCATGATTTGCATCGTTGGTACCATTTGGGTACCAAAATTCGTATCATTGATACAGGTAGGGTACCAGAATTCTACCGATCACTTTTTGAGTGATAAGGTGTGAATGGTTTCTCCATTCGTACGCACACAAGAACCAATCTTGTGCTTGTCACATTTGTTGTGGCCAACCGTGGCCCGATGGCCGCATCTGCCATGGCTGATTGTGTACGATAACTCGGATGATTGCGGATGTACACCGGTGCAGGACTCGAAACCGTCGAGTCCTGAAGGCATGTCGTGCCTCTTTGGGGAGACCGTTTAAGATCTGTTTAGCACGCACCCGGTATACGAAAGTCCTGGTTTGGCCTTTCTGAGGTCCAAATCAATGTGGTGACGTATAAGTTTTGTGCATTCACCATTCATGGTGTCGCCATGATGTGGATAGACCATGTGTCGAGTCGTCAAACGATCACGTTCGCAATAGTCACTCACCCACCAAACGACTTGTCCGGTTGGATGATGACACCATTGTTCGTCCACGAGTTATAGCTGAAGTCATCGGTTTCTCTCTATCTTGATGCCGTAATCGAGGCATCAATGATCCACGAGCGAGTTTCACATGCATGTTGTGCACGTTCTGGAAACAAATCTGGTAGGTTGGCATGAATCGCATACCTCCGTTCATCCGAACGATGTATCACTTCGTCCCTCAATGTGGCTCTTAAAGTCTTCAACATCTAGTTGACGGTGTTGTGGCCATGATACATATATGGGCTCCTCAGCCGACATAACTAGGGTCGTCTCGAATCAAGCATGTCGTGCCCGAATATCACAGTCCTATGCATGATGATCCACGGGTCATCGGTCACATGTTGTGATTCACCCTATTATGCAAGTCGTGCGTGTCGGCTACGCACTAGGTATCTAGTGCGTAGCCGACTGGGCTTTCAAGAATGAGTAATACGGAAATCGTCCGTATTTGCATTTGACCTTGTAACAAATGAGGTCCACTCGTTAGGCAATGTCTCAAAACTTCCTCCGGAAGTGTTTTGGCCGTACTGCTGTCGGCAGGAGTGCCAAACCGTGACATATTTGCTGAGTGTGTGAGGAAGCGAACCACGAAGATGGTTCATGTGATGGTCACATTCGGTGCCCATGAGGCTCATCTGTCCACCATGCCATCCGGGCATCAGTTTTTTTTTTTTTTGTTATCACACCCATGTATGTTGTGTTCGATCATGAGCATCAATTCCTTCAAACAAGGAGTTTGACTTCATGACCATTCTCGAATTCGTCGAGACGGCCTTCAATGTCAAGGCACTTAAAGTAATGCCATTGGTGCAGTTGCACGTAGACCCACACCCGAGCATAAACCGTATGCTTTTGTTCGGTGGAGTTAAGCCACACATAAGTATGCCCTACGGCACATCATACATGTCAAGCTTATGTAAGCTTGTGACCATTATGGTGTGCGTTCGGCAGCCTGCACATTCTGTCATACGTACATCCGCCACTGGCGTTGACAGTGTATTGGGTTCCACCGTTTTTTGTGTAATCGACACTGAAGCCAACAATGCCTTCAGCACTTGCGTCAGTGGTGCATTCGGCATCCACGATAAAAGTGTAGTCAGCACTCATGGCAATAGTGTAATCGACACTAGCGCCATTTGTGCGACCGACACTCCTTTGATTTTGGCGATCGGTATCTGCGCAAATTCTTTCTTCAGAAATTGCGGAACCAAATACCGGTACTCCGTTGGTGGTGCGATCGGCACACACTCAGATTGTGCAATCGGCACGACGGTAGTGCAATCGGCACTTACGACGAAAGTACTCTCGTCAATGGTACGATTTGTGTTTGTGTCGGAAGTGCAATCGGCACTCACGTCAATGGTGCAGTCGATACGTGCATCAACGTACATTCGTCACTCGTGTCCCCGATGCAATTTACATTGTATCATTGGTGCAACCGGCTTTCATGATAATGCGAGCGGCACTTGTTTTGTGCAATCGGCACTCATTTGGGGTTACCTCGGGTAGGTGATTCAACGGGTGGAAGCGACACTTACAGTGCCTCTCATTCTTAGAATCGAAAATTCATCTCGACGTACTTCACCGTCATGGTTTTCCAGCCTGGTGTAAATCACCTTGAACCACTTGTGGTTCACCCTTCCCGGAATCCTCAAACTTTGAGGTTGCCTGGGTAATTTAGGCACAGTCGGTGCTAAATCTCTCGCATTACAACATTTTTTTTTTACGTCGAGCTATCGGCTCGTCCAACAGAGCCTTTGGCATGTCGGGCCAAGCTCTACGCTCGCTCTGCTGATCGGGCGGCGTTTGGGTGAAATGCCCAAACATTTTTTTGTTTTAGCTCATTCGGAGCTTTTGACCGCTTCTAGGATGGAACCCAAGACCAACTTGGTCAAACCATGGGTTGAAGTGGGGAAACAACCCCCGTTACGGGCGGGTGTAAAAATTTGAGTGTAGAAAAAAAAAAACAAATATGTACTCCATAATTTGGAGCTCAACATGAGCCTCCAAAAAGTTTTTACGGCGTCCAAATTGGACGACGTACGAGGAAACCATCCTCCATTATGTATATGGAACCCGCCGGGTCCATAAACAGGGGGTATTTTGGAAAGGAAAAAGGATCTTTTTCACACATGATCGAACTTCAAACCTCTCTCATCACCAGTCATCCACAACCGACTGCGCTACTTGCGCACATCCCGTAGCGCAACAATTTTTATTTGTACACTTTGCAAAGACTGCGTCTGCGTTCCCAATGCCCCCAAACGGAGGTGGAAGGAGGGAGGAAGCTTCCTCCTCCTTCCGTTGGCTGTCGCCCAACGCGAGAGGGGGAGAGGGGAGGTCGTCCCCTCTCCTCCCCCTTGGACCTGCCCCCTCAAAAGAGGACAAGAAGGATGGGGGTAGGGACGTCACACCCCCCTCGCGCCGTCGACGCGTGAGAGGAGAGGGAGAGGGAAGCATTGCTCCCTTCTCCCTCTGTGGCACAGTCGGCGCCTGAGAGGCGAGGGAGAGGGGGGGCATCATTCCCTCTCCCTCTCTGGCGCCGTCGGCGCCTGAGAGGCGAGGAAGAGGGGAGCCTCTCCCCCTCTCTCCCTCTCTGGCGATGTCGTCGCCTGAGAAGAGAGGGAGAGGGGGGGGCGTCACCCCCTCTCCCTCTCTGGCACAGTCGGCGCCTGAGAGGCGAGGGAGAGGGGGGGCATCATCCCCTCTCCCTCTCTGATGCCGTCGGCGCCTGAGAGGCAAGGAAGAGGGGAGCCTCTCCCCCTCTCTCCCTCTCTGGTGCCGTCGTCGCCTGAGAAGAGAGGGAGAGGGGGGGGCGTCATCCCCTCTCCCTCTCTGGTGCAGTCGGCGCCTGAGAGGCGAGGGAGAGGGGGGGCATCATCCCCTCTCCCTCTCTGACGCCGTCGGCGCCTGAGAGGCGAGGAAGAGGGGAGCATCTCCCCCTCTCTCCCTCTCTGGCGCCGTCATCGCCTGAGAGGAGAGGGAGAGGGGGGAGCGTCACCCCCTCTCCCTCTCTGGCGCAATCGGCGCCCGAGAGGCGAGGGAGAAGGGGGCATCACCCCCTCTCCACTTCTGGTGCCGTCGGTGCCTCAGAGGCAAGGGAGAGAGGGCGATCTAAGGGCTGCCCCTCTCTCCCTAATGCACGGGTGAAGAAGGGGGGGGGGGGGGTCCGCCCTCGTGGCTCTACCTACATACACGCCCCCTTAGGCGCTCTCGGCGCTCACGGCGGCTCTCGGCGTTCGCCGCTCGGCTCTCTCCCCCGACGGGGACATAATCGGCGTTCGGCCGGGGATCCTCGCTCGGGGAGTGTTTTTCAGAAGAACGACAAAAGGCCTTTTTTTCTTTTGGTTCGTCAAGTCGAGCTGTCGGCTCATCAAAAACGAGCGCTCGGCTCGATGCCCTCGTCGGGCAGCGTTCACTCTCAGGGGTATCGCCCCTACAAGCCCTCGCACTCCAGAGGGCCTCCGTCCATCCAACATCATTTTGTGAAACATCCATCGTTCTCTCGATGCAGAGGCTCGATCGACGGACAGCGATCGTTTCAACGAAAATCGAATGGCCCGACGGAGCTGAAATCAGAAGTTTTGCGGAAGTCTGGCTCTGATGCCAATGTAACAGCCGTGGGCTGTTTTGCGACTAACTTTCAAAACGGAGGTAAGCCCTCAAAAATCGTAGTCCAAGGAGACCGAATGACTAGCCGCCTCAGCCATTTTGGCTGAGACGCGTCACGGCAAAACGGACGGGGTCGTCATAGGGCACGGATGTAAAACATGCATCCTAAGCCTAATCATTCCACGTGGCAATGCCACGTGGAATAGGACCCTAGCAGCATCCTATGAGTGAGTGAGGAGTGACGCGGTGGAATCTCCAT
>SZWC01001793.1:11936-27276 GCA_023375785.1 Penium margaritaceum | reverse complement strand
TGTAACAGCCGTGGGCTGTTTTGCGACTAACTTTCAAAACGGAGGTAAGCCCTCAAAAATCGTAGTCCAAGGAGACCGAATGACTAGCCGCCTCAGCCATTTTGGCTGAGACGCGTCACGGCAAAACGGACGGGGTCGTCATAGGGCACGGATGTAAAACATGCATCCTAAGCCTAATCATTCCACGTGGCAATGCCACGTGGAATAGGACCCTAGCAGCATCCTATGAGTGAGTGAGGAGTGATGCGGTGGAATCTCCATTGCGGCACTCCTCTTGCCTTGATTCCGACCACAGGGATATTTTCCAGGCTAGAGTCGAGCTGGACTCTAGTCCGAAGATATTTTCCGGACGCTGACTCCTCGACACGTCTGCATCGAGTCCCCAAAATGCGGGGAATACATTTAAAGACCATTTTTAACCTTAAAAATGGTCCGCACGCTACAGGGTCATTGCTGCCGAAAATGTTTCGCCAGCATTTCCCCTGGCCCAGTGGCCGTGGGAAAAAAATCTGACGTTGCCACAAGGCGGGTCAGTGCTGCCGGAAGAAATCCGGCAGTATTTCCCCTGCACTGGCGCATATGAGGGTCCGCCGGAGTTGTCTTGCACCTGTACGCCAGTCTTCTGCTGCTGCTGCTACGCTCTGGCTCTGATACCAAGCTAGAAAACCTAGGCAGCGTGTTGGGGCAGCAGCGTTGTCGATGCAGCGTGCGGGCTTCCACGCTCGTTGCTTAAGTAAGCTGCCCCCTCAGTCTGCCGCTCTAGAGTCTTACTCTGGAAGCTCTGGGTTTGTTACTGAGAAACGCGCGCGCTAGTGTTAGCGCCAAAAAGCAGCTGAAAACTGAAACTGACTGATTAGGAATGAAAATTGAGCAACAATGGGAGACCCCTCCAAGTTCTACCTCCCCCCCTCTAGTGTAGAACTTGTTACTCACCTAACCAGCCAATAAAAAAATAGTCCTAGACCTATTTTCTAGCAGGCAGGGTTTTCTCGGTGAGCCCTACCAGACGCCCGACAGCCCAAAACCTGGGCGTCGTCCGTTTTGCCTAAAAACTTGACCATACCATAAAACCAACGCTGCAAACGCAGTCGTGCAGTCAGAATCAGTGAGAAATATAGCAGCAAAGAGTTATGGCTGCCCGAACCCGTGTAATGCCTACGACTGTCAGTGACGCCAAACAGGGCCACACAGCAGGAGACATGGACCCTAGGCACAGCATGACGCTGCAGACACAATGCCACAACCAAGAAACAAGTTGGGTGCACGGAAATAGTATCCGCAGTGACAGTGACCGCCAGCGGCCCGACCGCCGAGGAGGCCTGCCGATGGAGCTGAGTGCATCGCCGGAGGGAGGAGGCTCCAACGAACGGTGTGTGGGCCTCTACGCGCGTTGGCTCCACGGAGCGACACTCCAGCAGTGTCGAGTCTCGCCGTCAGTCATCTACAAGCCAATGTACACAAGCCAGGAAGACACAACAGAGTACAATGGAGATGCGCGACAACCAACAGTCCGGTGCCTCGGGAGGCCTAAATTGCCTAGCTTGGCTTTTTGGTGGTGTTTTTGTTTTTATCATTATATAGTCTGGATGTGTTTTGGACAGTGCATATTGTCCTGTCGGTCGAGACCCGGACGCACGGTGGACTGTTCCGGTGCCTCGGTAGACCTGCGTATTCCCCGTTCATGCCTCTTGGTGCGACGGGGATGACGGGGCCTGGCGGTCCAGTCGCCATTCCCCAATACGTAAGCTCTGAGTAGGGCTCAGTCTACTCTCTCCTTGTTCTTCATGCGTTCCACACTTCGCCAGGTTTGGCCTTCACTGTCGGCTCCTCACACCCAGAGCTCATGGCAATGTTACGTGGGCCTACATGCCCTGATCGATTCTATGTGCTGTGAGTTATTGCCATGGCTGAGAGTGCGGCCTATGCATATTAGTTGCTGCAGACGAGATGTCAACAGCGACAAGGGAACTTCGCCGGAAAATTCCGGCAGCATTCCACCTCCGACTGTGCCGGAAGCGGAACGATGCCGAAAGTTTCTTGAGCTCATGGACTCCACATTGTGTAACGTGAGCCCCTGCGCTCCACGTTGCAAGGATCTGTTTGCCCCACCCAGACCAACCAAGCCCAACCAAGAAGCTGATGTTACGTGCCATATGGTGGAATATGAGGATGCAATCTCTCAACTTCTCTATTACTACGGGAGAATGGAGGAACTAAGAAAATGCGTGGAAGCTTCCTAGCGACACAGCCACTGACTAGGCGTCAGTGCCTGGTCAGACGGTGACGACAATCACAGGTCGTGCACACAACGGCAAGGGTTTGGCTAGGAGACACAAGACGAACTGTCAGAATGCTTCAATAGCATATGCAAAGAGAGATAACAAATGACATGTCCAAGGCATAAATACCTGCCGCGGCGCACTGCTGAAGGCGGAGTGCAGCCTGAGCGACAAATGTTCCCTCCCCCCTTTGAGAAAAGTGAGTGTGCACTCAGTAGCAGTGGCTGGTTCATGGGAAAATGCATGAAGCTATCTCGTTGATTCCAAACAGAAATTTGATGTGGAACTGACTACCAACGGCACATCTCTCAGGTGGCCAAAAGGACAAACTGAAAGAAGCAGCGAAAATGAAGTGATCTGGACCTCGCCACTGAAAAATTTCCTTAGTAGCATGGGAAGTTCAGACTGTCAAAGAAGACTGTCAACTACAACAGCCGCTATGCATGCGAGTGGCATCAATCCGTTCGCAAAATGGCATCCCCGTCATTCGACCTGCCACCGATCGGTTTTAGATACACCAGACCATTGAGTTTTGACCCCGGTGGCCCTTTGAACCTACTTTACACATCGTCAAATAAGATGATCCCATCAGGTAGAGACAACCAAATGTCAAAATGACTCGAAGTGTATGAGTGCCAATTAAAAAATTTATGTGTACAGAGGAAGCCCAAAACTAGTGTACAGTTTGAGAACTCCGGCATAAGCCAACTGCGGCGGCCAAGGTCATTCGACCTGCCACCGATGGCCCGAGTCGCGATGAGCCGCTTCTGGGGAAGCGCACTGACAATGCCTGCAGTCTCTACCCGGAGGAGTTCAGCTCCGCGGGCACTACTGGGCAGGCCTGCGTCGAACGTCAATAGACGACTGTGCAAAAACTAGTTTTCGAGGAGAAACTTGCGGTGGGAGAGTGAGAGGGAGGCGCCGCTGGCTGGCTTCACCAGCTCCACGGCCCTGGCCGTCTCCTCGTCCATGCTGGAGAGGCGCGCAAAGCGGCACAGGCTGCAGTCCGCCTTCAGCAGCGCGCCCACTTGGTAGTCCGCCACGACGCCGTCGATGAACCCCTCTGCGTTGTCGCCCTCCACCACGTCCGCCTTGAGCAGATCGCTGTGCACCAGCTTCTGCTGCGCCCTGCACCACCAATACACACCGACGTGGAGAACATAAGACCATCAGTGAAACCGGTACGAAACGTGAGGCCGACCTGGCAGTGATGGCGACATTTGACGGAAAAAAGTATTGCGCTATTCTCGTCGAAGCTCCAGACCAATCTGGTGCCGACCTGGCACCCGATTACTATGGCTGCACATTGCCGAGGGAGACGCGAGCGAATGATGGAGAGTGCAGGTGGACGGGTCATGGAGAACACTTACAATCGGCCGACGAAGTCGGGGCGGAACGTTTGGCCGAGTACGCCGTGCACACTGCTCGACAGCTTGGCCTGCACAACGTCCAGCGAAAAGTGCACTACCGCGTCGCCCTTGGTGCGCAGGTTGGCCACCTCTGGCCGCAGCGTCAGCTTCAGCAGCAACGTGCTGCCCACCGCCACCTGGTACACGTCCACCTCATCTTCGCCGCTCCTCTCGCGCACCCCTGTCCACTCCACCGTTGCCTCACCATTCACCACCGCCACCGAAGCCTTAGGAGGGATGGCCACGGCCTCGCCGTCCACGGTCACAGACTGCAGATAGCCGGCGCCGTAGGAGGCGTCAGCGCCGGCGCGTGCGGTGAGGACGATGGAGTGGTGGCCCCACAGGACGGCCACTTCGCGCATCCATGTGAGGGCCTTCACTCCCTTGCCCCACTGGTCGTAGCGGCCTCCGAAGAAGGCGTTCACTTGCACGTGCGCGTCCGATACGAGCGCGTAGTAGCGGTTGGGCTCGCCTGCGCATCACCAACCAACGGCGTACAGGAACATGAGCATGGAATTTGACACTCACGCGCACGGCACGAGCGCTCGATTCGGGCTTTCAGACGTCTCGAGACAGCTTTGGGGATGAGATGTGAACCGACAGATGTGAACCGGCGGTATGCTCAGGACAATGCGCGGACTGTGCCGTTCTAGAGGAATCGAGGTGTGTAACCCCGAACGTTTGCTCAAGACAATGCGCGGCACTGACATAGCAGCCGAAACACATAAGAGATAGAGGGAGGGACGCCACGGTAGGCACCTACCGCTGAAGTCGAAGTGTGAGCCATCGGCGCCGGTGAAGTGGGGGTCGCCCTTCTCTTCGCCGTCGCAGATCTTGCCGACGGTGATGTTCACAGCTGGCTCTGGTGAGGGACCACTCGGCACTGCCTCCTCCTGCCACGACTGGCTGTACCATTTGCCCGTTGTGGGGTCGCACGCCCACTTGGCGATGCAGCGGCAGGTGCCACCTTCGCCTTCATCGCAGCTGTCCGAGTACTCCCAGTATCCGGCCTTAGCCGCGGCATTCTTGTTGTAGTCAATGCAGATGGCCTCGCAGTCCTTGAAGGGGTCCTTGAAGCCGTCGGTGATGGAAGGGTAGTAGTAGTCGATGGTGCCAGCGTTTACGTTAGCCTCCTTGAGGACAATGCCTGAAGGGGAGTTAATGTCGGCTTCTTCTTCTGGGTTGGAAGGGTCGACGAATTTCCCACGGTATACAGAGGTGCAGTCGAAGGCAGGGCACTCCTCGGGCTCCACGGCTGCCGCTACCAGGTGGGAGGCGGCAAGAACGAGAAGGAACGACAATGCCAAGTGAGCCATGATCGTCAGTTGTCAACTTCTGTGCGAGTATGTCTAGCACCGCTGGATCGGTAATTTGTAACGAAGACGAGTTGCGAAGTCAGCAAGCTCTATGGCTTCGGAGTGATCTCGACCTCTATTTACGATGCTACAAGAGGAATTGGCGATCCTGCGGAAGGGCGCAGCGTACTCCGAGCAAGACTTGCCACACGCGTTGAGACGATGTTCGCGCCACTGGCATGCGGCGGCAGCATCGATGGCCGCCATGGACGGCCGTGGGGGCTTGGTCCTCCGCCGCCTTGTCGACAGCACATGTCAGCGAGCCCTGGACTGGGCTGTTTGATTTCGTGGAATGCTAATGTGTCCAAAGATTGAGTTCGCAAGTCCAATGCAGCTCACTTACGGATTACAACCTACCTATACTTCCTTACCTTTCTGTTTCCGCAATGATCTGCTGATTTTCCAGAAGAGAATTTGCGACCACACCTGCAAACCTGCCAAGCACCTGGGCAACGACTCACGCAATCGCGGCTGAAGCTTCTCATCAGGCGAGGTGCTTGAACTACGCGACAACTATTTAGCGCCTTACCCGCCGGCCTCCGCGTATCTGATTTATCGTTTTCGCCAAATACACAAAATCGTTCTCATCCAAAACAAAAACGCGTCCCACGTCCACCTACGGAAGGAACACCCCCTGTCGTGCTGACGCAAGACAGAAGCGGACAAACGACCACTTGTGGCAAAAGTATGCGCTTGCATGCACGGTCATCCAAAGTTCGATCAAGACCTGTCGTGAAGCAGCTCGGATAGTTCCACGGGCAAACTTATGCGAGGCGACGACCTGACCAGCCGCCACGATATTCGGCGACGTCGAGGACAGGTAGGTCTGGGAAGCTCCTGCTCGAAGAAACTACTTCCGAAACACGTGACGGCCAGCGATGACCGCCCGTTTCATCCGCCGGTCCATCTGGTCAGTAGATTACTCCGACCTGACGTTAAGGCCCTACGGTGTAAGCCCGTCCTAACGGCGACATTGCGAGCGGCATGGGAATTGGAAAAATAATGTTTTCTCATGTTTCTTTGCATNGGGCAAACTTATGCGAGGCGACGACCTGACCAGCCGCCACGATATTCGGCGACGTCGAGGACAGGTAGGTCTGGGAAGCTCCTGTTCGAAGAAACTACTTCCGAAACATGTGACGGCCAGCGATGACCGCCCGTTTCATCCGCCGGTCCATCTGGTCAGTAGATTACTCCGACCTGACGTTAAGGCCCTACGGTGTAAGCCGTCCTAACGGCGACATTGCGAGCGGCATGGGAATTGGAAAAATAATGTTTTCTCATGTTTCTTTGCATCAAGTTCATGAAGGAGTTTTACCGTTGGTAATGCGAGACAAAACAGCTCCTAACATCAAACCATCGTCACTATTTCAAACCTAGCGAGGCAAGTAACGCGGAAACAAATATTTCGATGTATTCTCGAGCTCTGACGGCCTGGATTATCGGGGCGTCAAAGAAACCTGTCCAGCCGTTCAGGTCGGCGTAAAACATCGACCACCGCAGCCAGGGTTGCGTCTCCGGTAGGCCAGGAACCAGGTAGGTTCGAATCTTCGATATGAATAGGAACACAACACCTCGTATGAGGACAGAGAGGCAAGCAGGATTATTTTGTCAATTTATCCTAGTTCCACTACTATGCCACGGCGGACTTCAAGTTTCGGTGTTGTAATATGCCCATTGTTCGGGTAGATAGTTCGGCCGTTTCCATAGTTGAAAAACAATCGAGGCAGTGTAAATAGTCTAAAAATATATTTCATGTTTGTCCAAAGAAAAAACATACATGACAGCGGTGCCCGTGGTCAGAAACAAAATGACACTTGTGCTCTCAATTAGTGTCCCTCATAAGCACGGCAAACACATATTTGGGCAGTTCGACCTCAGTGTAAGTAGGGGGTTTGTCGGATATTGGAATGGGGGGTTGCAACATTCGGCGCACTCTATGATAGAAGAAAGGGCACCTTCCGGGCCTCGCGGTAGCGGGGCTCGACAGGTACCCAAACCCCCTAGTTCAACTAGGGGGTTTGCTCAGATTTCGTGATTTTCCCCCTGGGAACCTGCAAGTTTTGGAGTTCACACTTGCGAACTCCAAAACTCGCGACATTACGACTTCAGACATCAGTGAGGCCTGTGTCAGAAGTCATTGACTTCGCTCTCGAAGTCGGTGACGTTCAACTTCGAGAGCAAAGTTGAATCCCGTTTTTGGTCGCACATTCGAAAACATGGGCACCGTTTTCATGTACATTTCGACTATGGACACCGCTGCTTAATCTGGCGAAACGATGGGCACCGGAGCATTTGTGCTCTTAACAAATTTGAGATGGATTTCAACATCATTGATGAGGAAAATTGGTATTTCATTGTCGGCAAACGTACGCGTCATATGGAATGCAATTTACGTGGTTCCATGGGGTTATGAAGCCACATTCAAGGGGTATGACATAAGATGTTGCAAGGACTCAAGCTCGTAGCTACACGCTGCACACCATACAGCTGATTTCCTCACCAAACTGATAAGATTGAAGGATCCTAGAAGTTTCATGGATCCCATATTGGTTTGCCTGGAACACGTCCTTGTCTCCGCCTAGAATTGTTTGTGATTTGACAGCTTGTCTCGTTGCAAATAGTGCCGGTTTCCCGATTCGCAATGTACCTCCCATGCACGGCTACCATGCGATTCCATTGGCCGCTCTCATACAGACGATTGAAAAGCATTTTTTCCGCAGCAAACCAGGCGCATCGTGGGGGGTTCTGGCCATGCTGGCCACTATGGTGTAGCTCATAGTCAATGTGAGAAAGTGCGTAGCAGCTTCCTAGCAACACAGCCGCTGACCGGGCGTCAGTGCCTGGTCAGACGGTGACGACAGTCACAGGTCGTACACGCAACGGCAAGGGTTTGGCTAGGAGACACAAGGCACAGTGTCAGAATGCTTCAATATAGCATATGCAGAGAGAGATGACAAATGACAGGTCCAAAGCATAAATACCTGCCGCGGCGCACGGCGGGTGTCGCACGCGAGAGTCCAAGAGCTGTCCTAAAAACGGCCCAAAACCACTGTTTTGGCCGTAACTCTGCGCACACATGTCAGAATCCTGCGCCGTCTAAACCTAGACGTGCAGAATCAAAAGACAAACACAGCGACTGGTCACATGCATGCATCCATCAACTGACAGTGAACATACAATGCAAAAACATGCAAATAGGCCTCATGGCCAGTCCGCCGAAAGGCGCCTGCAAGACGTAGGAGGCACAACAAAGAGTCCCGTTGGCATTTGGGGCTCTGGAACAGTGGTCGGTCAGCTCCAAGCGGGTAGTCCGTCGCCTTTCGTCGCGCCGGTGTCACCACGACCGCCTGCCACAGGGATCTGCACGAGTATAGACACGGCCGAGTGGTCACACTAAACTGTACAGGAACAACACAAAGCACAACACTCCCCCATGACCCGATGGTACGCATGTCCACACGTGTGCAGCACTGGTACAACCACATAGTGGGTGACACAGACAGATGAGACGCAAACGTACATCCCACAGTCAACCACTGTCACGCACGGGGCAAAGCCCAACAGAACGAATGGCCACCAAGAACTTTCCGCGGGCAAGTGCCTTCGTCAAGAAATCAGCACGCTGCAAGTCAGTGCCAACCCACATGATGGAGATCACGCGTCGCTCCACCTGATCACGAACGAAGTGATGCTCAACCGCAATGTGCTTTGTGCGAGCATGAAAAACACCAGAGTTCTCCGCGATGGCGAGAGCACTCTGGTTGTCGCAACACAGCACAATGGCGGATACTGACTGCCCAAGCTCAAGAAACAAGCGCTACAGCCAAACTACCTCAGCAGCCCCTGCCCCCAAAGCCACATACTTTGCCTCCGACTAGCTACGTGCGATGCAGCCCTGCTTCCCGCTTCGCCAAGACAAAGCGGTACCACCGAGCAGAAACACGTACCCAGTGCGACTGCGCCCGTCAGGACTCCAAGCCCAGTTGCTGTCCGTGTACCCGTCAAGGACCACCGAACACTGCCGACGAAAGCAGAGTCCGAGATACGGCGTGGAGACCACGTACCGTACCACTTGCACAGCGGCGTGAAGAGCTCTCACACGTGGAGCCTGCGAGAACTGAGCGAGGAGGTTGACGGCGAACGCGATGTCGGGACGCGTGGTTGTGGCCAGGTACATCAGAGATCCGATAAGACGGAGGTACAAGGTCACGTCCACTGTCTCTCCCACCTGTGTAGGGTCATCCAGCTTCAGGGAATCCTGCCCATCAGGTGTGAGTGGTGTGGAAGCAGTGGGCACTGCACCAAGGAGATCACTAAAGCGCTCCCCCACGACTCGTGCGTATCGGGCTTGATGCAGCAACAGTGTCCCATGTCTGCGATCTCGCACGATCTCCATACCAAGAAACACCGATGCAGGACCTAGGTCCATCCTGTAGGCATTCTGCAGGACAGCCTTGGCCTCCTTCACTGCCTCCAGCGACGGAGACGCGATCAGAAGGTCATCAACATAGAGCAGGATGGCGATAAACCGCTCGGGTGTTGGTAAGATAAAGAGTGAGGGGTCTGCCTCGCTCTGTACATATCCTGCGCGAGTCAAGGTGCCAGTGATCCTGGTTTCAACACCGTGGAGACTGCTTGAGGCCGTACAAGGACTTGCGCAAGCGCCAGACCTTGTCACCATCCTCAAAACCTGGTGGCTGAGCCACGTAGATCCCCTCATCCAAAGAGCCGTGGAGGAAGGCGTTGTTCACATCCATCTGGTGTAGTTCCCAGTCATGCTTAGCCACTACACCGAACAGAGCTCGAGCTGAGGTCATGCGGCCGACAGGGGCAAAGGTGTCAGTGTAATAAACTCCCTCAATCTGAGAGAACCCCTTGACGACCAAGCGGGCCTTGTAGCGTTCCTGTGAGCCATCCGGCTTCACTTTCTTGCGAAAGACCCACTTGACCTGAATCGCCTTCCTCGCAGGGGGGAAGGTCGACCAGCTCGTAGACTCCGTGCTCTCGGATAGTGCGAAGCTCATCCTCGGAAGTAGCTCGCCAGGCATAAGCATCCTGCGAAGAGAAATCCTCCCTCAATGTGCCCGGGTCAGGCGCCATAGAGGGGGAACTCTGTGTGGCAAGTGCACACGCCTCAGTGTCAAGCCTGACGGCCACGAGATCAACTGCTACGTCACAGGCGATATGGAACTCGCGAGTGACCAGGTCGTGCCCTATGGGGCACGCCGGGTGTACCTCTGAAAGCTCAGTGCGGACACTCAGGCCTAAGGCCTTTGTGCCTGGATCACCGCTCGCGATGCTTCGAGAGGAACGTCTGGGTCCAGAACCCGACGCTCGCTGAGCTCCAGAATCCAGTGGTCGAAGGCGACCACCGGGCTCACGGGAGTAACCGGAGGATGAGGGGCGCACCTCAGGCTCAGGATCAGGTACGACCACAGGGACAGGTACGACCACAGCTGGTGAGGGCTGAGACAAGGCAGTCGGAGATGCCGTGCGAGGAGATGCGTGTGTGGGGGACACTGAGCTGGGGGTGACAACGGGCAAAGCTGGCCCGGACATTGAGACAGGAGTGTCAGCCGACGTAGGGAGAGGTGTGGGCTGGGCTGGGTCAGACGCCGGAGCAGGGGTGCCAGTGGACACAGGTGGTGATGCAGGAGGAGGCGTGAGAGCAGCGGTACCTGTGGGGTGTGAAACAGGCTAAACAGGCGGGATCTCTGGACCAACGGCAATGATAGCCGAATCATCAAGTGCTGGAGACCAAAAGGGGACTCGAGCAGACACATCAACCTGACGAAAAATGGTCGCTGGCGGAGAGGTCTCCCCCATCCGCCGAGGACCCTCACAGGAAGGGACATGAGCTGCAGAGAGGGTTGTGATCGACGTCAGATCACGGTAGGTGAGTGACTCAAAAAACAGCGCGTCACGGGACTCAATGACACGGCGGCGAATGGGGTCCCAAAAGCGCTAGGCCTTCAACCGCGGGGAGATGCCGATGAAGGCACACAAGCGACCCCGAGGGGAGACCTTGGACCCCTGCTGGTCCTCGGTGTACCACACGGAGGCCAGGGATCCCCAGACGCGTGCGAGACGAAGATCAGCACGGTGGCCAAACCAGAGCTCGTACGGTGTAACATGATCCGGAAGCGGACCATGCGGGAGGCGGTTCCACACCCAAGTCATGTAGGCATAGCCCTGGAATGCGAAGGACTCCGGGAGACCGCACTCAGACCGCATGGCGCGGACCGCATCCTCCATGGTGCGGTTCCAGTGCTCAGATACACCGTTCTGCTGTGGGGTAGCAGGAGCGGAGACCTGGTGAAAAATGCCATGCTCAGCAAAGGAGTCCATCTCGCCGAGGAACTTGCCGCCGCGATCCGAGCGAAAGGTATGTAGCGTGTGGCGAGACTAACGCTCAGCCATCACGAGCCAGAGCCGAACCGCAAGGGCGGCGTCGCTCTTCTGATGCAGACTATAGACCCACCGCATCCGGGTGAAGTCATCAGTCAGCGTCAGAACATACCGGCCCCTCTCGGACAGTGACTCGACCGGGAGAGGACCGAGCAAGTCCGAGTGGATCAACTCGAGGGGCCTCAGCGCTCGAGAACGCGAATCAGGGTAAGTGCACCGGTGAATCTTACCCTGAGCGCAAAATAGACAGCCGGTCTTGGGTGGCTTCTCGAAAGAAGCCACGTCAAGACCAAGAGCGGGCTGTGTCCGGATGAGCTTCGACACAGTGTCGGAGCCCACGTGACACAGACGTCGGTGAAGGAACCGCTGGTGTTCCGGGGATAGAACACCAGTGACAAAAACGCGACCAGAGAAGGAGGGAGAGCAAGGGGAGGAGGGCCGAGCAATGCGGTACAAATCATCTATGACTGAAGCATGCAAGACAATGCTACGGGTGTCAAGAGCAGTCACAGTCGCTGAATCAACGGTATGCTCAACGGAGAGACCCATCAGAGTGCAAGCACGCACAAACAGCAGACTGAGCTCAAGATCAGGCACAAACAGCACGTCAGAGAGATACATGGGGATAGGCGGACCATCAAAGCATAGAACCCCAACACCGTGAACTGGTAAGGACTGACCAGAGCCTGTACAAACAGAACGGACAGTTGTGACAGGACCAAGTACCACAAAGTCACTACGACGACACGTCATGTGGTGGGTGGCACCGGAATCGATGATCCAAGTGCCACCAGAGTCACGATTGGTGGACGTCAGTGTACAACGAGCAATGGAACACTCGGCATTAGAGGGACGTTGAGCCGTCAGTGGGAAGGAACGACGTACATCACGAAGGTGAGACTAATGAATCCAGTCAGTGCAGTCAGACCCATCATCATCACATGCAAACTGTGCTTCCCCACACGTGTCATCACGAGTCACGAGGACGGACGAACAAGCAGTCTGTGACCCACTCGACGATGAAAACACACTCGCACCTCCTTGAAAGCGAAGCGCCAGAAGATGACGAAGCTCGGCGATGGTGCGGTCACGTGGGTCTGGATCACTGATGCTCGTAGGTGAGGATGTAGGAACAGCTGCAGTTGTGATCGCCGCGCGTCCAGAGGAGTGTGCGGTCGACGTGCTGGACGCGGTGCGAGCAGCATGGGCAGCCTGAATTCCGCGAGTGATGCGCTCCCAGTCAAGCGGCTGCTGGCACTCGGTGCAGCGATGGGCACCTCCACAGTTGTAGCAGTGCACAGAACGGCCACTGCTACCACTGGATGATGACTGCTGCTCACCCGATCCGCGCTTCCTATTCTTCTTCTTCCCTTGGGCAGCTGCTGCAACGTCGTGCGTCTGCGTGGGTGTAGACGGGGTTGAAGAGGAGGAGGACGATGAAGTCGTGATGGAGATAGATGAGGGTGACTGCAGGAGGGAAGATGGTGGTGAGGCAAGAACAGCTGCAGCGAGGGAAGTCTCCTGATGTGCTACTGCTGCCTCGCAGGCCGACGTCACTAGGGGGAAAAGCTGATGGGCCCAAGGGAGCAGTTGCAGGGTGGCTGAGAAAGGCTCAAGAGCAGCGTCGCTGTACCGTGTGAATATATTGGGGTACTCCAGGCGAACTATGAGCATGATTGTCCGAAGCGCCCACAACTGTGTGTCCCCTGAGGACCCCAGACGCGTGTAGATACGTATGGCGCGTCGCCAGTAATTCGCCGCAGGCTCCGCTGGTCCCTGACGGAGTGCGTGGAAAGCACGAATGTGTGACGCACGCGTGGCGTGCGTCTCTGCGGCCAGTAGGGACAACGCCAGATCCCAGCCTCCACGAGGATCAGCTCCGGTGCCTGTGCTAGCCTCGCCGAGGAAGGGGCGGAAGTCAACGAGAGTCTCGCGTGGCATGGCGTAGAGAAGTCCTCGCATGGCCCGGGCTGCTGTCAGCACCTGTGCTGGATCTGTAGACTGTTATGGGCTGTGGTAGTAAGACCACACTCCCTCGGAAGTGGCCCACAGCTGAAACAGGATCTCCTAGCAGTCAAATCCATCCTCGCTGATGTACCGTGGAGGTGGTGTCTCAAAGTCCTTTGGCTGCCGCTCCGGGGGGAGAGCAACCGCAGGCTGAGGAGGGCGAGAGACGGGGAAAACTCCTGGAAGGGGGTGATCACCAGGGAAGTCAGGTGACGGTCGTATCGGGGACACGGGTGGAGGTCGGATACCCGTCTACAGCTGACGGAGGCGCTCCTGTAGAAGACGAATCTCCCGCTCCTGGGAGTCATCCTCGAAGCCTGGCATGAATGGCTCGTCATCAAGGAGGTCCGCAGGTGGTGGGGAAACCACACCAGGAGGTGAAGCAAGCGAGGCACCTGTCACGGGCACCTGAGCCGAGTGCTGGGTGGAGGCCGCAACGCCGGCAGCTCCCTCAGAAATCCGCGAAGGAGCCGTGGACTGAGCGCGTAGGAGCTCAGTCAGCGTGCGGATCGCGTCAGTCTGCTCTCGCTGGAGATGACACATCTCCTCTTGCTGGCTGCGCAGGTCCTCAATGGCCTATGGGCGAGGGCTCAATACCCCTGAAGAAGAGGAGGAGGGATCGCCTGGTCCCTTGTCCTTGTCGTCGGGCGAACTCATGTCGCCGCTCACTATGGGACGACAGGTCAAGTTTGCCGGATTTCAAAACCGTCTGCGTTTCTCGAGGATTTGAAACGCTGGCAACTTTTAACTTTCTGGGTGAAAATTTGGCTAAGTGTAATGCTGACGTCAGCAAGTGGTTGCTGACGTCAGCACGACCTGATGATGTCAGCAATCAACAATGCTGACGTCAGCTCGCCCCCTCTCCCTTTTTTTTTCTTGTCACGGTTCTGCCGCTTCGCGGTGGCGTGCGGCAGCTCTACGGAAGCTGCGCTGCAGCTTCCGCCCAGCTGCTGCTGCCGCTGTGCTGTCAGCTGCAGCAGCAGCTGCATAACTGCGTGTGCAGCGGTGGCAGCAGCGGCTGCGCTGCTGCTGCTGCTGCTGCGCGCGGCGGCTGCTGCTGCGCGCGGCGGCTGCTGCTGCGCACTGCAGCTGCTGCTGGCTGCCGCTGCCGCACGCTGCTGCTGGCTGCCGCCGCCGCGTGCTGCTGCTGCTGCCACTACTGTGCTGCTGCTGCCGCCGCTGCTGCCACGCTGCTGCTGCGGCCGCTGCTGCTGCGCTGCTGCCGCTGCCGCCTCTGCTGCTGCTGCTCTGCTGCTACGGCTGTGGGAGGGCGGCTGCACGCACCGCGGCCGCCACACACCTCTGCGTGGCGGTGGACGCCGCTGCTGCTGCCTCTGCAGCTGCGATCTCACGAGGTGGGTGGGATACGTTGACGGCGACCGGCCGTCTCCAACAGATCCCAGAGATCTCTACTGCACCGGTGACTCTCACTGCTGCTGCTCTGCTGCGTCTCTGCTGCGCAGCTCAGTGAGAACTGTCTCACTTCTTTGATACCATGAGAAAGTGCGTAGAAGCTTCCTAGCAACACAGTCGCTGACCGGGCGTCAGTGCCTGGTCTGACGGTGACAACGGTCACAGGTCGTACACGCAACGGCAAGGGTTTGGCTAGGAGACACAAGGCACAGTGTCAGAATGCTTCAATATAGCATATGCAGAGAGAGATGACAAATGACAGGTCCAAGGCATAAATACATGCCGCGGCGCACGGCGGGTGTCGCACGCGACAGTCCAAGAGCTGTCCTAAAACCGGCCCAAAACCACTGTTTTGGCCGTAACTCTGCGCACACATGTCAGAATCCTACGCCGTCTGAACCTAGACGTGCAGAATCAAAAGACGGACGTAGCGACTGGTCACATGCATGCATCCATCGACTGACAG
>SZWC01001792.1:240682-255053 GCA_023375785.1 Penium margaritaceum | reverse complement strand
CACGCACGCACACACACACACACACACACACACACACACATGCACACAAACACGCACGCACACACACACACACACACACACACACAAACACATCCACACACACACAAACACACAAAAAATTTACCACATGAACCACTTGAATGCACCATGTGCACCACCTTTATGAAAATTATTGAAAACAAAAAACCATGTACTAAAATCCATGCATGAAAACAACATTATTTCTTGGGAAGGATTTTCTTGTAAGTTGATGAAATTGCGGAACATTTAGTTTTTTAAAACAAGAGCTATTCAAAATTCCCTTCATGAAAGAATTTTGGAATGGACTAAATCGTGCATTTGTTTAGAATTCTCATACATCGTCTTTCTTTTTTCACATTTCATTATATGTAATCTTGTGCGTGTGGGAATATTTTCCTTTAGAAGTGATGTTTTATTGACACAATGATTCACAAAACTACTGTGAATACGTAAGAATGAATTTAAAAGCCTTGAAAATATTGGGTTTCCATAATCAAGCTTGTAACAGACCCGTTCAGTTTTTACGTTTGTGAAAATGGAAAATTCTCAACAAATAGGGCCAAGTAGCTTGGATACCTGCACCGTGCTCGCTATTAAGCTAACATACCCACGAGTCCAAATTTTTGCGTGGCATATCTATCAAATGAGAGAAAAAATGAGCTATCTGGCCCTCGCTGGCCATGCTCGATCAGCAACATGCTTTGCTAATTGTGTATGGCAACGTGGGTCATGTAATCGTTATTCGATCGCGGCCGTCACTCCCTCACGAGATTGCAATGGAGCAATGACCCTTTTGTTTGTCTTTTTTTCCTACGCGTAAAATCCCTGTTACAATATCAGGTTGTGTATGTCTTGCGCACGCAGAGCCTCCGCAAAACATAAAACCCTACATCGTAATAGGAGGTTTTTTAAGTCGAGAAAAAACAAATGGGTCATCGCCCCATCACCATCGAGAAAAAATGCCCATTTCACAAATAACAGCGTGGTTTGCCTAAAACGACTTTCAAACCTAACCCCAAATTACATGCGAGATTGAGGGTCTGTTATTTTGTGCGGGCAGCTGATCGACCCCATGGTGGCGGGTCCAAACAGATGCCCTTTTTGGCATGGGGTGTCGTGGACCCCCAAGCAAACCCCGCGCAAACCCTTCCCTCGAATAATGGAGCGTGCAGTAACGAAGTCATTGCATGCTCTAATGTAGCAAGGGGGTCTTGCTGCTGTCCAGGATATGTGTGCCCAGCAAGCAAACCCTGTACTCCAATGTGCGGACGCGGAAGATAGGAATCAAACTTATCATTGAAAAGACCATCAAGTTCAAGTATGGTATAAGGAAACAGCGGCGAATCACAGCTTAGCTCAATGCTCTGACACAACCTGCCCCATCCAAGGGCGCAACACTTTGCTAGGCCGTCAAGGCTGTCATTGCAAGGGTCTCACTATGGTCATCGCACATTCAGGTGAAATGGTCTTCAGGTTGTCAGGGCAAACTCCTCCTCACGTTGGTAGCCACTACAAGACTTGCAAAGTCGTCAGTGGACTTCTAACCCTCCTTCCCAAGTTCGCATACTGCTGCCAGCCTTACTGGGTCGACAGAGGGGAGCTCCAGCAAGACACACAGCTTCTAGACGATCCTAACCAGGCTAACAAAACACTTCAAAACACATTGGGTCAACAAAGGGAGACTCCAACATAGCCCGACTGTCCAAACAACATTAGCTCTATAAAGTAGAGCTGAGGTTAGACACTAACTATGGGCTCTCACACCTAGACACAACTCCTGTCCCACAGGTGGGCAACGTCAAGCAAGATAGCTCAAGCTAGGTAGCTTGAGTCTTGCAAGTAGTCTGGCCACCACAGCGAGGTAGTTAGGCTTTCAGGTAGTCAGGGGCGTCCTCCTTCCCAGGCTTGCAGACTGTTGCCAGGCATACTGGGGTCTTGAGGTGAGAGCGACTGTAGAGTCTTGGTCTTAGGCGTTGTTGTGAGAAGACTGTAGTGCATGGAATGGCCAGCGGTAGAAGCAGGTAGAAGCAGTCAGATGTGTAGCCCTGTGTAGAGGAGTTGAACGGTGCCAGGAGTTAGTTCAAAAAGCGTGAGGTGCCAGGTCCCTTTGTGAGTATGATAGAGGACTGTGTTTTGCGAGAAGGTCGAGAGTAGACACAAAGAGTTGAGCACTAAGTGAGAGCGGAGCAAAGCAAAGGACTCGGATTGGTCAACAAGGAAGAGTGAGCGAAAGATAAGTAGGGCGAAGACACGGCTGCGAAGCCACGGAACCAAAAGGGAACAGAGCAAAGAATAGTTTTCTGGTGAACTTCGAGGGAATGAACATCCTCGGTAATATAATGTAGAGTAGACAAAATCAGAGTAACGTCTTCCTTTCCGCTAGCCGGATGCGGTTGTGACGTGGTCGCAGTTATTAGGGGTGGCTTGCCTCTAGGTCCTCGATTGTGACCGACACTCCGTTGGCGAGGTGGTTCGTGTTGGTTTGGTGCAGAAGCTGAACCTTATTCAGAGCTCGGTTAATTCGAGGGATTATGTCAGTGTTGACTTCAATGTTGAAACAGCCCCCCTGAAGTCAACACTGGAGAGGATGTGGTGCACAGGTCAGATAGAGGGATCGCCAGGTCTCTGAGAAACCTTCATGTGGTTGCCGGATGAGTGGGTGAAGAGAGTGATGGGTGGTGAGGATGGGCACCTCCTTCATGAGTGCTTCTACCCAGTCCGTACCAAGAAGGGATATGGAGTGTAGGAGACCAAGGAGTACCTGTCAGAGATTGAACTTGGGAAATTGGAGTCTCCCCAGATTGAGTAGCAGTTCAACCCTCCATTGATGGTAGTTTGTGGAACCATCTTTTTTCCTGTGTATTTGAGGGGAGTCTCGTAGGCACTCTGGAAGATGAGTAACAATATCAGTCAGCTCCTTGCTAGGTTTTGAACAGTCAATGAAGTAGATTGGTTTCATTGATGGTTGAACACGAAGAAGGGCAGTGGTTGTGTTGTTGCTCATGGTCTGCTCCACTGCAGGGACTACCGAGAGGAACCGTTGATTCATCAAGGCCAGCTAACAAGGTAGCCTTAATAAGGATGCTGCTCCAAGGGGATACTGCCGAGAGCTCATTCTCCTTGGTATGATCCCTTGGAAGGGTGATGATGGGGATGATGGTGATGGTGCTGAGTGCTTGGGATGCAGGAGTGGAGGGCGCTATCACAATGCCACGCTCAAAGAGGGCTCTGCCACAGCGAGCTCTGTGATTCCAGGGGAAGTGAAGGGAAGCGCACGGATTCGGGTATTCAGGTCCACGGATACAACGGCTTGTTCCACTGGTTAGCTTGATCAAGGAAGGAGACGGGTGGTGTCTTGTTCGAGTGGCATTTTGACTGTGTCTTTGTTGACTCATTTCGGCTACGTATGCAGGTGCTGATGGGGTAAAGATGTGGGTGCTGTGCCAACGTGCACAAGAAGGAGGTACTTCAAGAAGCAGGGGCTTCCACTTTTGCCGGAGGAGTGACGGCTTGTGCCCCAATTTTCTTGAGCCCGACGAGCAGAATGACTGGCGGTGTCTGATGCTCTGCTCAGATGGAAACCTCCTGCTGCTGAGAAGTGGTGAGGACACAGGTTACCACGAGATTGGCGGTGTCACCGAGCGGATCCCAGTGCCAATGCGGAGTAAGGAGAAGAACAGAGGGGCAGAAGGCTTGGATGCAGAAGCTTGAGTGCAGGGGTGGAGCCAAGTGCACTGGAGATGAATTGGCGTGGGTGCAGGCTGCCACGAAACTAGCGGTTCGACTTGGTAGCTCCTGGTGCCGAGCGGAGGATGATGATGGTAGATGCTTTGCGGAGTAGTATTGGAATGGGCGTGGGGGTGAAACTCATGCGCTGTGAATGTAGGGGAGGAGAGATGCGGCAAGGGGAAGGCTTGAGCCAACGCGCCGTGAGAAATCTACTATCGACGTGGGTGCAGGCACCTACGAGGTGGGCACATGGCACGTGCAGATCCTTGTACCAGCCACAAATGCTGAAGCTTCTGATGGTGGCGGAGGAAGATGATATCAAAGTGTGGGCGCAAGGGCGAATTGCGTGTGCTACAGGAGATTCGACATGGGCGCAGGCCATCGGAACGAGGGCGATACGACCAGGCAGATCCTTGTGCTGAGCTGATGACGAGGGTGATGGCAGAGGAATAATTGATGATTGATTATGGAATGGGTGTAGGGACAAGACCTCGTGCACAGCTGGAGAACGTGGATGATGATGCAGAACGTTTGAAAGCAAATGCGGATGACTCGCATGAGACAGCGGAAGATGCAGATGAGGTAGAGGAGGAGAGCTGTGAAGGAGGAGGAACCGTGATGAGAGGCTGATGCTGGGAGGAGAATACGACAGAGTGGAGGAGGATAGTGTTTGCAGGAGGGATTAACATGGAGCGAAGGTCTTCTGGTGTTAGGAGATGGGCGGCTTGTTCCACCAATTTTGGTGCGAGACTGACGAGCATCAGAGCTGGTGGTGTCCGTTATCCTGACAAAAAAAAGAGGGAATTGAAGCAGAGCTTGTTTGTTGGAGTTAGGAGAGTGACGGCTTGTGCCCCCAGTTGGCTCGAGACCAACGAGCAGGGAGACTGGTGGTGTCCGATATCCTAACGGTGCACACGACTCCTGCTGCTGAAGGAAGCAAGAGGGCGAAACAAGGGAGCGGCTCGAGACAATGATTCGGGATGAACGAGTAGGAGGTTGCACACAATAATGACGGAGAAAATGACGTAGATGCGGCTGGTGAGTAGTACTAGAACAGTTGAAGGAGAAAGGACGGAATTCGCTATGAGAGGAAGAGGCAGTAGATGACATCACGCTTCTGCTTTGGGTTCACGTTGGAGCGATGAAAGTTGTACAAAATGGAGGAAGATAGGCTGTGTGTACAGAGAAGAATGCGTTAGTGGAAGGCGAGAAGCAGTAGACTGATAGCAGAGAAAGCGAGCATTGGCAGAAAGCTTCGACGAACCTGTCAACAAAAGGCAGCTCAAGAGCAGCTGATAGCGATTTGGCAGCAGGGAATCACAAGACGTTTGCCACGGGCATGAGAATCCACGTAGGGCTTGGTCACAATGAAGAGAACCTCCTCAGCTTGAGAAGCAGTCATCGTGTCGTTGCTGACGTCAGTTACGAAGGAAGCGCCGGAAGTTGGACGCCAGACAGGCTGGCGAGAGCGGTGATGATGTCTGCAAGATATCGATTTGGTGAGTAATCACCAGGCAATGTTGCCTGAGGCTCTGATACCGTGTCATAAGACTATAGAGCATGGAATGGCCAATGGCAGAAGCAGGTAGAAGCAGTCAGATGTTTAGCCTTATGTAGTGGAGTTGAGAGGAGCTGGGATTCAATTCAGAAAGCGAGAGGTGGTAGGTACCTTAGTGAGTATGAGAGAGGACTGAGTTTGGCGAGAAGGTCCAGAGTAGATGTGAAGAGTCGAGCACTGAGTGAGAGCGATGTGGAGCGAAGGACTTGGATTGGTCAACGTTGAAGAGTGAGCGAAAGATAAGTAGGGCGAAGACACGGCGGCGAAGCCACGAAACCAAAAGGGAAGAGATCAAGAAAGAAAGTTATAGTTAACCTCAAGGGAATGAACATCCTCGGTGATATATCGCAAAACAGGACAAAAGCAGAGCAACAGCTTCTTTTCCACTAGTCGGACGCGGTTTCGACGTAATCGTAGTAATTAAGGGCGGCTTGCCTCTGGGTCCTCGATCGTGACCGACAATCCGTTGGCGAGGTGGTTCATGTTGGTTCGGTGTAGAACCTGAACCTTACTCAGAGCTAGGATAATCTGAGGGATTATGTCAGTGTTGACTTCAATATTCCAACAGTTGTCTCCCAGAGATGGACTACTGATCTTGGTTACTGGAGTTACTGTTGGAGTTTCTTGTTGAGTTTCTGGACTGACTGAGTCCAGTCTAGTTTTATTGTGGGATCTTGGCAAGTTGTGTTGGAAATAGAATCTGACAAGACAGACCCCTCGGAAATTGTTCCAGCTCTCAATAAATGTTCAGGTTCTCTGCCGAACCAACTTGACCAACGGCTCTCGGAAGACTACCCGTTGAGACCGAACGGTTAAGAGATCCCCTAATAAAGTGACATGTGTCACCCATGTCCGGCTAGCAGAGAGAAGCTGTTACATAGGAAATTTTGTCTTGTTCTGTCCATATATACCAAGGATTTTCATTCCCTAGAGTTAAACCAGAACATTTCTACTCATCTTGTTCCCCTTTGGTTCTGCGGCTTTGCTGCGGTGTTCTCGCTCTGTTCGCTCCTCGCTCACTCCACTTTCGCTGACCACTCTCTGCTCACAGCTCTCTGATCCATCACTCTTCGCTCATCACGCATCAACCCGTCACTCACTTCGCTCTCATTCTTCTCTCACCGACTGCTGTATACCTCGCACCTCCGGTGCCTTGGCACTCTGTAAGCTCTGCAACTAAATCCTCGGGACTGCTCATGCTTCTCTGCTTCCGTCACTTTGCTGAAGTACCTGTGCATGTTTTGGTGCTTTAGCTTGCTTCTGCTAGTGCCGTCTCTGTGCATTGCATTCTTCTGACATGGTATCAAAGCCTCAGGCAACAAAACCTAGTGCCCCATGATCCAGTCATCGCTTTGCTTTCACAATCCCTCCACTCCTCTGTCCAGCATTCATCTGCTGCCTTCACCGCCACTTCATGCTGCTTCACGTCACTTGCAGTTGATGTCAGCAGCATTGCTTCGATTGCTCCTCAGACCGAAGTGACACCTGGTTATCCCGACCAAGCCCTACGCCCAGACTCGCGCCTGTGGCCAACATCTGGTGACGCGACACTGATAACAGTTGAGAATGGCTCTCGAGCTGCCGCTGGTCGCCATCTTCCTGGAAGATTCGTGCTGCCCACCTCCTGTCCTCCCTCTTCACTCAGCTGCCACAAATGTCTTCATCTTTCTCATCTGCTCTATCGGCCTCATCCACTCCATCTGCCCCATCCACATCAGCTTCCTCGCATCCATCGCCTTGAGCCACCCTCTCCCACCACCTCTTCGCCGCGTCAATGGCAGGGGATTGCCATCCGTCATCAGGATATCGGACACCACCAGTCTTCCTGCTCACACTTCGAGCTAAGGAGGGAACAAGCCGTCACTCTCCTGACATCAGCGGACCAGCATCACTGCTCACCACACGACCTCCTCCCGCTGCAGCTACCTTCCTCTCACTGTCGGGACATCGGACACCAGCAGGCTTCCTGCCCATCAGTCTCAGGCCAACTGGGGAACAAGCTGTCACTCTCCTGACAATAGAGCAACTCGTTGCCTCGCCCGCGCCCATGGCCGCTTCCTTCACCGCTCCGCCATCCAGCTCCTGCCGTCAATCCTCCATCGTCCTCGCCACGACATCGTCATCCTCATCAACCTCTTCACCATCAGCCTCTGCACATCCTCTTCATCATCCATCAGCATTCACCATCTCCTCCAGTCTATCTTCACATCAGCTTCTGCATCGTCATCATCAGCATCGCTCAGCAGCGCACGTGGTTTTTCTCCTGCACCCACTCCGTCATCAACTGTTCCTCCGCAACCCGCATCATTCTCCGCTTGGCACAAGGTTCCGCCCAGTTGCATCACCTGTTCTGCAACGACCTGCGCCCACACCAAAACTTCCACCGTGCACGTGGTTCAACCCTGCGCCTAGATTCAGCTATCATCCTTTGTCTCATCTTCAGAAATCATCAGCATCTGTCGCTAGCGCAAGGATTTGCACGAGCCAGCTGCCCGCTTCGCATTAGCCTACACCCACGCCAGCAGCAGATTTCTTGCGACGCGTTGGAATTCGCCTTCCCCTTGCCACATTCTATTCCTCTATCCAGCAGCGCACGTGGTTTCGCCCCTACGCCCACTCTGTCATCAGCCGCTCCTCCGCCTCCAGCATTCCTCCTGCTCGGCACAAGGATCCGCCTGGTCGCATCGCCTGAGGCATGACGACCTGCGCACACGCTGAAACTTCCTAAGTGCACAAGGTTTTGCCCTTGAGCCCAGTCCATCAATCTCATCATGCTTACCTTCATCAGCTTCAATCTCATCTCGGCACACAGATCTGCCCGGTCGCATCGCCCGGTGCGCGTCGCCCTACGCCAATGCCAAAACTTCCGCAGCGCACACTTATTTCAGCCGCGCAGCAGCAACACCTCCTCATCAGCAGTCGCCGCACCCTTCCTATAAGAATCCATTTGACCATTTCACCTCATTGAGTGGTAACCGGGATCCAAATTTACAGTAATGGCCCTCTTTTCTCGTTTCTCCTCACGTCATTCTCCACTCATCCCTCCTCCCAGGCCAAGTCAACCTTGCAACTCCAAGACTCTACTCCTGGTGTATCGGACACCGCTCGTCCTTCTGCTCACTGTTCGAGCCAACGAGTGGAACAAGCCGTCACTCCACCAGACCTGACCTTGGACTAGGAAGCTTCTCTCAACCACCCTACAAGGACAAAGAAGATCAGCTATGCCAGAGCCTCTCTTGTGATTGGCACAGTGGCAGTGCCTTCCTTTCCCTTCTCATCCCTTCTCTCCTTCTGCACCTGGCTTTCTCCTTGGAGACGTGTGCTGTACTAGCGGAAGATGGAAGCAATGTTACTGGTTGGGAAAACAAAGTGCTGACTCTGGCTCACCGAACCCTGATCAACCAGTACAATATGGCATAGCTCCTCACCGGACAATACTAACACCTTTGCTCGCCACATCGTCCCATCCCAGACTATGACGATTCCTTCTTCAACATCTATCGTCTGCTTTGGAGTAGCTCCATCATTCCTACCTTCATAACCAACTAGAGACTAACTCTATCCCTGAACTGTGACATCGTATCCTGCAACAAGCCTGGAGGAAGCAGTGGATTGCGACCACGTGTCAGGACAATGACAGTTTTCCAGATCTCCGTAGAAGAGTGTGTGTTTTGTGTCACACATCTCCCACTTCCACACCACAAGAATGAGCAACTGAAGTCTACAAGGCTCTGTACCCGGAACTCTTGCATGGTTACGGGATTACTGATGTACTGCTTGGTAACCTGACCTACCTGGGGCCAGCGGTTTCTAACGAGGAACGGATCAATCAAGAAGTCAGGGAGGGCGCCACCACAAGGAACGGATCAATCAAGAAGTCAGGGAAGGACTAAAAAAAGTCCTTGGACAAAAACTTTAGCAGCTGGTGGATGAATTCCCTTATGACCTTGGGGAGATGTGGAACAAATTACTCATGCACTATGGAGTAGAATGTTCACCCATGTGGGAGGACATATACTACCACTAGTACAAGAGGTCACCTCTCTAAACCTTGTCAGATTTACAGGGGGGTGATGGAAATAGAATCTGACAAGACAGACCCCTCGGAAATTGTCCGAGCTCTCAATAAAGGTTCAGGTTCTCAGCCAAAACAACATGACAAACGGCTCTCAGAAGAGTACCCGTTGAGAACGAACGGTCAAGAGATCCCCTAATAAAGTGACATGTTTCACCCGCGTGTGGCTAGCGGAGAGAAGCCGTTGCATAGGAACTTTTGTCCTCTTCTGTCCATATATACCGAGGATGTTCATTCCCTTGAGTTTAACCAAAACAGTTCTGCTCATCCTGTTCCCCTTTGGTTCCGCGGCTTTGTTGCCATGTTCTCGCTCTGTTCGCTCCTCGCTCACTCCACTCTCCGCTCACAGCTCTCTGATCTGTCACTCTTCGCTCATCACGCATCAACCCGTCACTTGTTTTGCTCTCATTCTTCTCTCACCGACTGCTGTCTACCTCGCACCTCTGGTGCCTTCCACTCTACAAGCTCTACCACTAACTCCGACTTGCTTCAGCCACACTCAGGTGCTAAAGCTTGATTCAGCCATGGCTGAGGCAGCCATCGTGCCCCCACGTCCATTCTTGGACAATTTCCAGAAGAGAAACGGCCCCCTTTGACCATGCCCCAGCTGGAACACCATTTCTTGGTCATCATCGTCGCCATTGCTGGAACTGAGCTGCCTTTGCTCCGGTGGTTCGACGCTGGTATGGCTGCCCGATTTGGGCCCTAGCTTCTTCCGACCGTTGCCCCTGCTCTCCTTTTTTTTTTTTCTTTTTTCTCTCGCAGCTCGTGGGCTGCGTCGAGCCAAGCTCTTCGCTCACTCGCTCGCTCCACCGGCCATGGCCACTGCCATGGCTGCTGCCGCTTGGCTGCCGCCGCAATCCGCCACTCTGTTTTTCGGGTTACATAGTAACCTATTACAATCGGTTTGTGGCCAAAACATGTTGCAAGAAAATGATCATTGGTGGATCAGTCATTTTTCTGACATATCCACCAATCAGGGTGCAAGATTGTGTCGGACTGTATGCCCCTCCACGTCCGCGGACGCATAACTAGGGTCGGCTTATAAGAAAAAAATCACGGACATCGACCTAGATGTCTGGACAGACCCCGGATAGTACGGAATGACCAGTCCGACGCAAGGACAAAAGGGTAAGGAGTGTACGTTGGGTTGGGTCCAACCTTTCCAGTCCATTGGCGAGCAGAATTTAATGTTTCTCCTCATTGTCTCTTTTTGTCGCTCCTCCTTGGCCTCGCCCTTTCCTGTTTCACGGAACTGGTTGTCATGGTAAACTCTTGAGACTCGTGAACCCGGCTTCAAACAGGGTCAAAATGTAATTGAAAAAAAAGAAATTCAACCACCGTCATAGAAGAAGGTAAATAAATTACATTCTGCGTACAATTGCATCATCTTATTTTTCATACCATAAGGAAACATTCAAAATTCATCCAAATTTGTCAAAGACCATCTTGTTGTGATGTTCATAATGGACGTGTGAAACTAGCATGTTCACAATACAAGAACAAATTAATCTCATTCAAATAATTCATCATCAGATAAAACCATATTCATAAAAAAAACGAGAAGAAATGCCTTTTGAGGTTCTTCTTCAATATGGTTGTGATTTGTTATACATAATATTGTATTGTCAAGCGCATTCGTTCAATTTTCGGTTGTGTTTTTTTAGCGTTTACATCCACACAAGCTGGAATAAATCCAGCATAGCTTGAAGTAATTTCGGAAGAGTTCACCCAAACCATACACAATGTAAAAGAGCACACATGGGAAAACAAAAAAAATTGTTTGAACAAATGCGGGTGACAATTTTGCAGTCCATTAACAACCAGTTTTGGCTTCCACGGACGAGGTAACGTCTCATGGGAAACCTTCCATTATGTAATCCAGATTGCGGGCAATTCATTTAGCCTCTTAAGAGATACTCATATGAATACTTTTGCTTGGTTACTATGTAACCCTATGCACGCTTTGCGTACAACACCTGCCTCTCTTTTTTTTTTTTTGGTTTGTCGTCGCGAGCAGACTCCTCGCTCGCTTGCTGATTGCCGGCCAGCCACCCTGCCGTCGCGGCAGGTGGCTTCGCTCCAGCCTGCTGTCACGGCAGAACCTTGCCGCGACTAAGCCTGCTCTTGCGGCAGGCTCCTGGCCTAGCTCGCCATCGCGGCGAGCTGGTGCGATGTCCAACATGGACGTCGCTCCCCTTCCCCTCACTCAGTGCTCCCCTCCTCAGCACCTGTTTCGCTCGCAAGAGCGAGCATACACCTACATGTTTTTTTCTTCCCAGTTGAGCTGTTCGCGCAACTCGCGCTCCACTGCTCGACCTGCTGGAGCTTCATTTCCCAATTGCAGGTCAGCAGCCACTTTCGGCTTCCAGTATGCCCTTTTTTTCTAACCGCTGCTGCGAGCTTGTAGCTTCCACCCCACAACCAGAAGAAAATGGTGAGCTCCACTTGCGATGAAGCTACTTTGACAAGGATTAAAGCAGTTTCTTGCTGCTGCCGGTTACTGAAAAAGGAGGATCCATGGCAGCGAGAAGTAAAATCGCCCTCCGATCCTTTTCTGGGGGAGAGGAAACAAAAAAAAAACTGGGTTCTGACCGCCGCCGAAACCAGATTCTGCGTTGCGGCAGTTTCTTTCGTTATCCACCAGGCTACCCGCCGCGCACCTGGAATGTCTCCCATTTTACATTCGCGGCAGTTGCTGCTGCTGGTACTCGTGGTCGTTGCTTCCACCTTCCAGAAAGCACCACACACAGGGTGGATTTATAGTTCCGATTTCCATGACGGACGAGCTTAGCCACGTAGCTCGTAATGGTTACGAGTTGCTTTGAGGTCGTTCCAAGACCTCGCACTCCTCTCCTCTCCTCTCCACTTTTACAGCTGTTGCAAGTGTCATACTATTGCTTCAAATGCTGCTACGTGATCAATAGTTGTCAAGCATGCTACTCCAGGAGTGAAATGTGCGGTTTAGAGGAGCAAACTTGCCCCTCAACCATTTTTTTCCTTCTCGTAGAAATGCGAGGACGTGGTCCTCGTCTTCTTTAGAGGTCCAAATAGTGCCTGATTTTCCTTTCACACTTCTTCCTCCACCTACCACCTTAGTAGGATTTTGGCATGGAGCACAAGTGCTCCATTTATGCATGCCACCTGACCTGGTGGGCTTACTGCCTCCTTTTGCCGCTCCGACAGGATTTTTCCACGGAGCACCACTGTTTCATTTGTGCATGCCACCTGACACCAGGTGGGCTTATTGCGCTCACCTGCCACTGCGGCAAGATTTTGACATGGAGCACAACTGTTCCACTTGTGCATGCCACCTGACACCAGGTGGGCTTACTGCCTCCACCTCCCGCTCTGGCAGGATTTTTCCATGGTGCGTAACTGCACCGTATGTGCATGCCACCACTCACTTGGTGAGCTTATTGCGTCCACCTGCCGCTCTGGCAGGATTTTGTCTCCTTCTCAGCTCGCTGCATTGCGGGCTGCTTCAAGGCTTGACCAACACCTTTTCTCTCCCTCCCCCTCACTACAAAATCTCCTTTGCCGTTGCTTTGACAAAGTTGGCTACTGCTGGAAATTTCACGGCTGCTGCAGCTATGGCCGATGCCGACGTGCTCCTCTGTTCTTGTGCTCAGGAGTTTAAATTCACTCGGATACTTCAAAGAGGGTAGATGTCTCCTGAGATGCAAAATGCATCATTGCTGGTGTTGTCATGGTCAAGTATGAAGATGCAGAGATCATTGTGCTCTCTGAGGGGATTGTCGCCATTACAAGTTTTTTGTTTGGCTTTGCATTGCTTTTGGATCCAGACCTGCTTGCTGTCACTGAGCAACACCATCATGATGTGCGCGACCGAAGTTTTGCACACCTTGTCTACGGTTGCTTCACTACGTCATGAAACTCTGTTGCACTTGTGCTTCTACTACACTTGCCGGTGCCGACGCTACATCAAGCTAGTTCCTGGTCCTGCCCGGTTCCACTTCTGCTTTCGCTTCTCCGCCCTGACACGCCGGCACCCTGTCCTGCGTACTCGGCGCTTTGCGCCATCCGTTCTGGCAGTTTGCTCCTTTTCCTTGGCGCTCGGCGCCCACTTGGCCTACGGCACCTCCATTGGCATTTGCTCCCCCCTCCCGGTGCGTGGACGCCCCCCCCGCCCCCCGGCGCACGACGCCACCATTGGCACGCAACACACCCCCGCCCCTTCTGGCAAGCGGCGCCTCCGTCGGCCCGCAGCGCCCCGTTGGCGCCCCCCCCCCTCCCGAAGCGCTCGAGGCGCCCCCTCGTGATGCTCAGTGTGCCCTCGTGTGGCGCTCGCTGCCCTCTCGTGTGGCTCGCGCCGCCCTCATCCCTCTCGGTGTACATTACCCCACCCTTCCCCCGCCCTACTCCCCCAATCCCGTTTCACCCCTCCCGCTCTTGATACCCTTCCATCCCTTTCCTCCCACGTCTCTCTTCTCTCTTTTCTTCCTTCATCCCTCCCTCCTTCACCCTTCCTCTCCTCCCTCTCTCTCTCCCTCTGCCTCTCCCTTCCCATCCGTACGTCCGTCCGTCCATCCGTCCATCCGTCCGTCCGTCCATCCATCCGTCTGTCCGTCCGTCCGTCCGTCCATCTTTCTGTCTGTCCGTCGTTCCATCCTTCCGTCCATCCGTCCATCTGTCCGTCCCCCTCCCTCCCCCCTCCCCCCTTCCCTCTGCCCTTCCCTCCCTCGCTCCGGCCCCTCCGTCCGTCCGTCCGTTCGTCTTTCCTTCCATCCATCCTTCCGTCTGTCCATTCGTCCATCCGTCCCCCTCCCTCCCCCTCCACCCCCCTCCCTCCGTCATTCCCTCCTTCCCTCTGGCCCTCCCTCCCTCCCCCCTCTCTCTCTGTCTCTTCCTCTCTCTCTCTCTATCCCTGTCTCTCTCTCTATCTCTCTCTCTCTCGCTCTCTCCTCTCTCTCTCTCTCGCCCTCTCTCTTGCTCTCTCTCTCTCTCTCTCTCTCTCTCTCTTTCTC
>SZWC01001792.1:207885-232747 GCA_023375785.1 Penium margaritaceum | reverse complement strand
CTCTCTCTCTCTCTCTCTCTCTCTCTCTCTCTCTCTCTTGCTCTCTCTCTCTCTCTCCAACCAGCCCCCTTGCACCTCTCTCTCTCTATCTCTCTCTCTCTCTCTCTCGCTCTTCCTCTATCTCTCTCTCCCTCCCCCACTTTGCCTCCCCCCTTCCCCGGTCATCCTCCTTGTCCTCGGTGTCCGTATCCTCCTTGCCATCCCCATCATCATCATCATCATCATCATCATTATCATCATCATCATCATCATCATCATCATCATCTCCGTTCTCGTCATTGACATCCTCATGGTCCTCATCATCGACTTCCTCTTTGTCATCACCATCGTCATTTTCATCGTCTCCAACACCGGCATCGTCGTCTCCAGCGTTCCTTTTTATTTTCTTTCCCTCCGTTTTGTTTTTTTGTTATTTATGCTATTCTGTTGAAAAAGGCAATGAGACCCATTGTTGGGAGTCGCGTAGCTCGTAGTTATGACACCTAGGACCAACCCTCCCCTCCCCTCCCCCTCTCTCCCTCAATCCCATCCTCGTCCCTCCGTACCTCGGATCCTCTTCATTCCTATCTGCCTTCATCCTTTCCCCCTTGGGTATCTCACTCAACCCTCCCCCTCCTTCCCTTCCTCTCTTCCCCTCCAATCTCTCTCTCTCTCTCTCTCTCTCTCTCTGTCTCTCTCTTCCCTTTCCTCTCTTGTCCTCCGTGTCCTTCCTCTCACCCTCCTCTTCCCTCCTCTCTACCATGATATCCTCCTTTGCTTACACTCTTCCTTCCCTCCTCTCACTGCCCGTTCCCCCTTTCCCCTCTCCATCCTCTTTCACTCACCTTGGAGTCCTTCCCTTTCCTCCCTCCTTGCCAACTTCCCTCATCCCCGACCCGTTCTTCATCCCGCCGCCTCTCCCTCCTTGTCCTCGCAGCCCGCATCTATCTACACCCTCTTCCCCTCATCCCTCAACCTGCTTCTACTGTGCCTCCTTCACACACATCTGGCAACGATGTCCATGTCGCCCTCCCCTGTGGGCCCCTCATGGTCTTCGTGATGTGTCCCCTATGTCATTGTCCCCTTTGCACAGGTTGCTAGCCTAGCAACCCTTCATTCATCGTCATGTCCTCTGTCCCTACTCTCGTCTGTACATGCACTCACCGTTGTTGTCCGACTTACGTCCTCTCCTCCTCGTGCCTGCTCTATCTCTCCTGACGTTTCCCACCACATTCTCAATACCCTTGCTGTCATCCCGTCCATCCCAACCCAGTCATCTCCTCATTGCCCAACCCCTCCCTACCCCTCGCTCTCCGTCTCAACCTGCTCCATGGACATTGCCTTTCCTCTTCTCCAAACATCCTCCCCTCTCACCAACCCCTCTCCCATCTCCATCCTCAACCTCCCCACTCTCCTGAGGCCTCTCCCTCATCTCCTTCCTCCCCCCTTCCCTCAACAACTCCCTCTTCACCCCCATCAGCTAACACCATCTTCACTCCCACTCTTGCCCCTCTTCTCCCTCCTCTTTGACATGCCACTTACGCCCCAACCTCGCCTCTCACCAGCCCACCCTCCTCTCCTTTCTCCTCTTCTCATTCCTTGCCTCCTACTCCTCCAGGCCTGCCACCACCTCCATCCTCCACATCCTCTTCTCTCCCACCCCTCCCCTCTCTCTCCTCCTCTTCACTGCCGGTGTCCGTTCGTGCTCGAAAACAGGCCCGCCAACTTCTTAATCATGCCTCCCGTCCTCCTTCCTTGTCCCCTGCATCGGCCTGCCTTACGCCTCCGCCTTCTCTTGAATCATCCATTTCCCCACCCGTCTTGACGGATCTTCATCATCAATTGATCACTCTCGTTTGCAACTTCAATCCCCTCACCACCACCTACGGTCTTCCAGAGTCCTCCATCTCCAACCTCTCCATCGAGGCTCTTCATGTCGTGATTGCTGACACCTCTGAGTGGCTCCATTCTACCATTGCGTTTTGCGTTCCATGAACACCTTTGAGTAGGAGTCTAGTCTTACTGTGTCACACCCTCATGGTCATACCATGAGTCTCTAGCTCCGAGACCCATATTCTTGTGGATGCGAGTGATCTTCAACCCTCTACATGAATCTTTCAGTTCTACTGCTGAGTTGGTTGCTCATGCTAGCATATCAAAACAGTGAAAAACTTCATAGACTGAACGAGGTCCATCAGCAACTGCAGTTGCCCCCTCCACCTCTTGCTTTCATCATCGTCATCCTTCTCGTCCTTGCAATCGCCATCGTCATCCTCCTCGTCATCATCATCGTCATCACCACCATCCTCATCATCTTCCTCAACACACTGACCAGCTTGACACCACAACTAAGGACTATAATGGCGAGACCCAGCACTGCATGGGAGCCATGGTAGTTCCATCATTTTCTTTTGTTGTCGTGTTAAAGTAGTAAAGTATTGGTCAAATGAAAAATAATGTCATGCGTGTCGGGAATTTGTGACAATTGCCTTGGTGAGGATTTTGTACATCACAGCTTGATACCCCAACTAAGGACTAGAATGGCAAGACCCAGCACTGCATGGGAGCTATGGTAGTTCCATCATTTTCTTATGTTGTCATGTTAAAGTAGTTTAAGTATTGGTTGAGTGGAAAATAATGTGATGTTTGTGGGGCATTCGCGACAGTTACCCAGGTGAGGATTTTGGACATCGCAGCTTCTGTTCTTGGCCAAACACGTGGCCAGTTAATGATGTTTAGGATTTTTAGCATCACTGCCAGGTCATCCTTATCATGGTCATGGCGACCGGACGTAATTGTTAGAAATTGACGTCCGGCCTCGCCAGTCCCCCGTTGTTCCTTCTCAATCAACATCTTCATGTTTCATCCTCCTCAATCCATCTCTCTACCTCTCTACTTCTTTGTTCTCAACAAAGTGGTTCACCAAGGATACAGTATAGTTAAGCAAATCTGTATCTTCTCCTTCTCCTAATTCCACAAACACCTCACCATCATCCTCTTCATCATCCTCATCATCCACACAAGGTATCAAAATGACAATGAACGTCCTCATTGGTGCAAAAACTAAAAGCAATGTGTCAATTATTGAAATGGTTCTACAATATGAACTAAGGATGAGAAACCTCCACTAAACCGGGATGGAGTATGTGAAGATGTGAATGTTAAAACACCAGATCAAATGGTTGGATTTCCCCTTTTCAAGTGTTTCTACTCTTAGGAGTATGGAAACCAATGATCAAACACATAAGACAACCTATGGTTTTTATGAAATTTACAACACTTGCTGTAATCTCTAAAATCTGAGACATGTATACATTTCAGGAATATAAGCAAGGGGATATGTGTGCCTTTTGGCCTTCGTGTACCCATTGTAGAAGTGATCATACAGCAGCCTCATGGAGGATATTAGCTTTGGGTACCATCAAAATGTGCATAAGAACAGCTTGCATACGTTCTCATGAAGACAAAATTTTACACTTTGTCCCTCTAAAATTATGGCCAGCAACAAGAAGCGTATCAATAACAACAAAGGGTAATTATGTAACATGGAGTAAAGCAAGGAATTTAGTTGCATCACATACAACATGAATATGTTTAGGTTTATGGAAACAAACGACTCATGCAGGGTAGGCAGATATTGGTAGTGAGGTTTATGCATGAAAGGAAAACACAATGCAACAAATGTCTCAAACCTGGTCAACAACATAGTGAAGTCAGGAAATTCTCCATGCCTAGTGATGTGGAACCAAAAAATGATGAAATGAGGGCATGCAACAATGAAAAATCTCATCCTTCACTTCTTTGGAAGTGGCAAAGGGTTTTTTTGCACCACATTTTACATCATCTTGTATGCACACACTTTATCCACTTGCATGCTGTAATCCTTTGTACAGGGGTTTGCATTGATGGGTGGGCCAAAATGGGTAGCCTCGTGTTACTGTGTTTTTCCCACAATAATATCAAACTATGATCGCAAAAAAAAAAATTTGTAAAACAATATCCTGTCACTGACCAGAAATGGTGTAGTAGAAATTTGGAGGACCTCCCTCCATCCTCTTCTAAAACATGTTTTCAATTTCCTTCTTTACATGCTGTCTAGAAGAAGTCTTTATTATAGTTTGGTAGCTGTATAGAATCTCTTTTTGGCCACTGTTCTATGCTATTCCTCTATGCCACATTTCTTCAGGATCTGTTTATCTATAATTATGTAGACACCCCCAACCAGTATTGGCAAAGCCTTCATTTGTAGTGGAACACAATAGGTTCCATCAGTCATCTACATGAGTACTGTTGTATACCTTAAAAGCCGTTGTTACAGTATTTGTGACTGAAGTTCTCTGAAGTTGCTGACAATCACTCGTAAGTGCAAATAACATGGATGTGTTGGGTGTTTGCTGAAAAATGAGCTTTCCAACACAATGTCTCCTTCTCTCATATTCTCATGCTGCTTTTATTGAACATTTGCCTCCCAAAGGTGCCCAATATATCCAGCAGCAAACTGTAATTTGGTATCATCTGATCCTTCTTACTTCACAAAATACTTTTGTACAGACAAATGATCCTCATTTTGATTCTCTTTCTCCCTGTCTGTGCCTTCACTACCATCACCTCCTTCACTACCTCCTCCACCATTGCCACATCCCTCACCACTGCCACTATCCCCACCATCTCCTCCACCTCCATCTCCCCCACCACCACCTACCCCAGAACCAACATCCCGTCCACCATCCCCCCCACCACCATCCCCACATCCACAATCACCCCACCATCCCTTTTTCCACCACCACCTTCTCCACCACCATCACCACCAGCATTGTCTCCATTGCCACCATAAACATCTCTCTGATCAGCATGGCACCTACTATCCAACCCTCCTCCAACAACTAAATCACCACCACCATCTAATGGTCACCCAAATGTAGCCCACCCTCCCTTACCTCATAACCTCATACGATGCTGCGCACGTCTACAGAGTTGCACAGGGTGTAAGTGTAAGGTGCCTTGGAGCACCAGACTGTTGGAAAAAATGTCAATTCTCACAAGACACTGGCAGAGTCAAGGACACTGATGACAGTTCCCAAATTCCCATCGTAACATGTGTGCCAGCGGGAAAGAGATCCGTGGGAAACCTGTTCAGCTCCTCGCTTGATCTTTCTCAACAGTCCTCGCGGGACTGGACCATCAACGGGCATTCGGGAATGGTCAGCTACCGGCCGGTGGCGGGTAAACCTCTGGCAAAAGCAAGAAGAACCAACCGGCCAAGCAAGATGCGGCTCGGTAGCTGCAACACGACAAGACAACCTGCGGGGTATCCTTTGTATGACCTCAAGACCCGCCAACCAATCCAAGCGACTGTGTGGACCCGCTACGCGAGTCCGCTCCCAACAACAAGAGCAGCGGCACACCTGCGACGCCTGCTCTCCTAAAAACCACCATAGCTAGCATTAGTGTAGGTGGAAACTACTTAAGTTAGCAGTAGCATCTGTGTATGTTGCAGTTCATTCTATCAATCAAGTTTTCTCCTCATTGCATTGCCCGTCCTAGTGGCTGCGACCTGTCTTCCATTGCAAACTTCTCTCGCCAGCCTTGACGTCTGCGGCCTTGCCTCGTCATCATCTCGCCCGCCTCCTCGGCTGCGGCATCCTCCTCCAATCATTCTCACCAATTGCCCGCCTCAGCGGCTGCATTTTCATTGCGCCTGTGCCTGTTCGCACTGCGCCCAATTTCCATTCCTTGTTCATCATCGCATCTGCCGGTACCTCAGTGCTGCAGCTACTCGCCCGCGCTTTGGGGCTTCAGCTTTGTCAATATTCACTCATCGCGCCCGTTCTCATTGGCACTGTGCCCACGCTCAAGTTCGTCTTCATCTCCAGCTCAGCCCGCACCTCAGCGCTGCGGCTATCTGCCCGCGCTTCGGTGCTGTGGCATCTCAAGTACCAGTTCATCATGCCCGTGCCTCGCACTGCGCCCATACATGCTGTTGGACTCTCAAAGTACATCTCTCGCTTTACTCTTGCTTCCTGCTCGCTCAGTTGCACTTACACTGTTTATCATTCTGTTGGCAAATTACCTGTCATCAAGCTTACCTTATCTCTCAGCTCCAGTGCCATTGCCCCCATCTGGTTCAGGGAACCTTCAGATAATTCCTCTTTGGTTGATCAGGTGATCGCAGAATTCTGACATGGTATCAGAGCGCAGGGAAAGAACCTGCAATCATCATCCACCACTTCCGCATCTCTGTCGCCAGAACTGCTTGGCCGAGCCACGCCGTCACTCCCTTCTCAAAGCCAGGTGCAAGACCCTCAACAAAGCGTTCCTCTCTCAGCTGCAAGGCGGACGAACTTGTGTATGGGCACAATCTCCAAACCAGTGCAGCCACCACACTCCTCCATCTCAGCAGCAGCAGCAGTCATTTGGCAGAAGCAACTGCCATCAGAAGCACCACACAGTCCCTATGGCAGCAGCAGCATCTCCCGCAGCAGAGTGGCAGCAGCAACATACTAGTCCCTCTCCTTGGACATCCACGAACTGCACAGTCATGCACAATGATTCCTTTTTCCCTCGGGTGCATCGGTGTCACCATTTTTCACCATCCATAAAAGCCACAGTCGTCTCCCAGCAGCAGCATCGCATCTCGTTCACTCTCAGCCACTACAGCAGTTTCCGCCTCACTTTCAGGACCTCCTCTCCCTCTCACCAACTCTTCAACTATCAACACCCCAGTTGACGCTCCAGCATCTAACTTATCATGCAATCTACTGACAGGCGACATCGTCAACATCCCAGCAACGTCGACCATCCCAGCTCCCTGCCATGACAAAACCTGGTGCAAACCCACATCATTCATCACAACCACAGTCTCTTTTTTCCTACGACAAGGAAGAAGCAAAGAAGGTTCCTGCTTTGCATCTCTCCTGCCACCTCTGTAGATCATGCAACCAACAACAGCCTTCAGCTGCGCCCTCTTCCAAGCCACACAAATGAAGACCCCGGCACTTGCAAAACTTGCGTCCTACATTCTTCAGTCCACCCCATCAAACAGAGACATCCGCATCACTCCTCCACCTCCCTGATTCAAGTGAGCCTCTTTTCACTCTCAAAGAGCTGAATGACTTCATGACTGCCTTCTACGGAGAAGATCCAAATCCCTCACCCTTACCAGAACGAACAACGGCACCCAGCAGCAGTTCAGCCATCACCCCGTTTACAGCATCAATGACTCCGGCACCCTTTACCGCACCCGACTGCGAGCCACTGATCTCCCCTTCATCTTCCTTGAGTGTGAAAACCAATATCACCTCTCCAGCATCATTGCTCTCCACTCCCTGCACAGACCACATTGTCCCTCCTCCTTCATCCCATCTGCTGGAAATAGAAGTCAGTGGTACACAAACCACAAGGCAAGGTGTCGAGTAAGGAAAACCCTTACTGGCAACACTTATGGGCCAGCAGTACTATTACCGAGATACCCCTTGTATATATCCTGTGCCCTGTTCAGGACTCAGAGGGCAAAAGAGAAAATACCTCTCGGTCCCAATTCGGAGACAGCTCAACTCGCACTCGAGACTCTGCTCCGTGCACCGAACAGTCGGTCCATGTCCTCAAACGACCAACGCAAGACCGGCACGACTGAAGACGTCAACGGTAACTGCACGTCCCCACGCTTCCATCCTCGCTCAATGACAACTGCGCTGCGGCCCGAACCGACCACTTGTGCACGACGGCGACTTACCAGCCAAGGCGCTCCTATGGGACCATCACCAACAGCAGAAGCACAGTGGTTGAGGCAACTGGTCACCCTACGCCCACCCTAGCTTAGTACTCCAGGACCCGGGGACTCTAGTACTAAGGAAAACTACTCGTGCTCTTTGTACTTGCATCTATTTGCTTCTATCAATCTGTGATTCATATCAATCAATCCATCCTTTTCAGTTTTCTCGCTTCGCTCGCCTTCACGGCTGCGGCCTTCGACCTCCTTTGCTTTGCCCTTGCACTCACGTGTTGTCATCCGTCATCATCCGCATGTCCACACTTTGGCGCTGTGGCCTCTCGGCCCGCGCCTCAGTGCTGAGGCCCTCTAGTGTGCCCGTGCCGTTGACACCATTCCCATTACTTCTCAGCAGCAGGTCTTCGTGCCCGCACTACAAGTGTTGCGACCACCCTCAATCTCAGCCTATGGCTAACCTCTTGGTGCCTCATCGCTCACACTCTTTGGCTTCCTTCTCCGCAGTGATCATTGCCTTTGCTCTTCTGAATTCAGTCTGACATCAGCATTCATAACCTTTGCCGTAGCATCCGCTTTCCGTTCTAACATCACTCCAGCTGTTTTCTTGGCTCCACAGTGCAAAGCACAATCTTGACATGGTATCAGAGCCCAGAGAAAGACTCTGGCTTCATCATCTACTGCGAGTTCCTTGCTGACGCCTAAAACGCCCTGCCAAAGCGCACTTCACCTGCATCACCGACAATCGTCTCCGAAGCAGCAGCAGCAACATCTCCAGCCGCCTGCAAACGATCTTCTTCAACATCGTCCTGTACCTTGCCTGTGAAAAGCCTTCTGGAAACTGTGTATGGGCACAGCTCCATAACGGTGCTACGCACAAAAAGGAGCAGCAGCAGCATCAGCAGCCTCCATCTCACCACCAGGAGCAGCACTCAGTCATCGCAGCAGATTCAACGTTACTCACTACACTCCTCCTCCAGCTCTGCCTCCTGCTCAGATCTTGCCCCACGTCACACTGGAGCTGTTGTCACAGAAGCTTCAGCATCCCTCCAAGCATCCTCTCAACAGCAGCGCATCCATCAACAGTGTCGCCATCAACAGCCTTCTCTAACACCCTAAATAAACATCTCCAGCATCCTCTGCTTTGTGTCACACAGTTCGCGGAGACGTGTATGGGCACATTCCCGTAAACTCGTGACTGGCTGACATCCCTGCAACAGCGGTCCAGCCGCCCGGCCAACCAGCATTATTGCAGCAACACTTCTTCATCTCCCTCAGGCCTTTCTTCTCTTCCCTGAATTACCTCCATGGCGACACAACAGGACATTCCCGATTCCTCTTCATCACAGCAGCAGTCCAGACAGTGCAGCAGAAGCCTGATACTGACACACACTATGCCCAACCACAGATTCAATGGCTGCAACAACGTCAGGACTCTCGCAAGAAACGTCACCATCCAGCACATTCTCCAACATGCCACTTCTTTGGGCACTTGGACACCTTGCAGCAGCAGTCCAAGGTTTGGTCAACAACCGCGGTTCCAAGCAACCATCGTCATCGACGACAGCAGCAGCCGTACAGCCAACAACAAATTCCTCACCGCCAGCTGACCTACCAGATCAGCCTCTAAACCTCCGGAGCAAGGACACTGCTATTGACTTTACCTTCAGTGCAGAGACACTCACGATCGCTGAAGATCTCTACTCCATCACCTGCAACTGCGTAGCCTGCTCTGGAGGAGAATCTTCTGATCTCTCAACTCCACCTCCATCAGACCCACCTGAGTCGAGTCCTCTCATCCCCGACAAAGCACCTGTCCCAGTCTACGAGCTGCCAGTCTTCGACTGGAAAAAACCATTCACCAAGGAAGAGGTCAATGCTTTTATGATCGCCATCTACGGCAAATCAATGTTGACAGAAGACTGTCCAGAAACACCCTCTCCCATCTCCGTCACCAACAACATCAGCGATCCTGCTCCTGCGCCTCAACCACTCCTATCACACAAAGAACTCCCCACAACCTACCTTCCGCCACACAATACGTGCCACAGTAACTCCGCCACTGGTAGGAAAACCACAGGAATATGCACAGCACATTCTCGATGATCTTCCAACGGCACCAAAAACAGACTCCATCTCATCCTCTCCTCTCACAGCAGCAACTCATGAAGACGCGCCGGTCACTCGAAGTGCAGCCAAGGAGGATATCACCTTCCCAAATATCACCACTCCTACACGGTACATTCCACCTCATCACAGGCAGAAAGCAGTACCTCAGCTACAGCAAACCTGTGAACTGAGTCAACTGTCCATGACACCACCACAACAGACAATCGAGCATTTCCAGGATGCCTCTCTGAACAAGGAGCAGCCGCCACCTGAAAGGCTCTCGTCCCCAGACAAACCAATGCGCACTGCTGCTGAGCTCATCATCCTACTAAGCCATAACCTCGTTCTCGGACAAACAGCTCTGTGGCTTGCAACGCCAACTCTCACACCCGGACTCACCCACAATGTCAGCAGCATGAGTTCCACAGATCGTTTCCTCCTTCCCCCATCTCTGCGCGGCGCGACAACGACAGCACAAGTGTAACGCACGGTCAAGGACCTTCACACCACCCTGATCCAGAATGGAGGACATGCCGTCCAGGACTCATCACCTCTCCCTCTGCCACTATGCCCCGACCATGCACAACTTGTACCACTGAGGGGGACTGTTGGAAATAAAATTCAGTGGTACACAAAACACAAGGCAAGGTGTCGAGTAAAAAAGCCCCTTACTGGCAACACTTATGGGCCAGCAGTACTATTACCAAGATACCCCTTGTATACATCCCGTGTCCTGTTCAGGACTCGGAGGGAAAAATAGAAAATACCTCTCGGTCCCAATTCGTAGACAGCTCATCTCCCGCTCGAGACTCTGCTACGTGCACCAAACGGTTGGTCCACGTCCTCAAAATACCAACGCAAGACCGGCATGACTGACGACGTCAACGGTACCTGCACGTCCCCGCGCTTCCATCCTCGCTCAACGACAACTGCGCTGCGGCCCGAGCCGACCACTTGTGCACGATGGCGACTTACCAGCCAAGGCGCTCCTATGGGACCATCACCAACAGCAGAAGCACAGTGGTTAAGGCAACTGGTCACCCTATGCCCACCCTAGCTTAGCACTCTAGGACCCCGGGACTCTAGTACTTAGGAAAACTACTCGAGCTCTTTGTACTTGCATCTATTTGCTTCTATCAATCTGCGATTCATATCAATCAATCCATCCTTTTCAGTTATCTCGCTTCGCTCGCCTTCACGGCTGCAGCCTTTGACTTCCTTCACTTTGCCCTTACACTCATGTGTTGTCATCCTTCATCATCCGCGTGTCAACACTTCGACGCTGTGGCCTCTCGGCCCGTGCCTCAGTGCTGATGCCCTATATTGTGCCCGTGCCGTTGACACCGTTCCCATTACTTCTCAGCAGGAGGTCTTCACGCCCGCACTACAAGTGTTGCGGCCACCCTCAATCTCAGCCTATGGCTAACCTCTTGGTGCCTCATCGCTCACACTCTTTGGCATCCTTCTCCGCAGCGCTCATTGCCTTCGCTGTGCTGACTTCAGTCTGACATCAGCATTCAGAAACTTTGCCGCAGCGTCCGCTTTCCGGTCTAAAATCACTCCAGCTGTTTTCTTGGCTCCATAGTGCAAAGCAAAATCCTGACACCATCTGCTACAGAGCACCACTGCGTTAAGTCATGGAAGACCTCAAGATGGCAACTCCTCATCACCACTGTTCACAATGGAGGAACTTGACAACTTCATGAGGACCTTTTACGGCATCATTATCTCACCTGCACCACAGAGCTGTGGGCCACAGAGCCCACGAGCACACTGCAACAAGCCTCACAGTCACCAGAAACATTTCCACTCCCTTCCTCTTCCCTCTGTGCAACAACTCCATCTCCAACTCCATCTCGCAAGTAGGTGATGGTACACCATCACCTACTTGCGCTCATCTTTCTTCTCCTCCTTTTGACTACTTTCTCATCCCACCTCATCTGCGTGACAACAACCTACGTGAACCAATAACGGCAGGGCTCCTCTGTCCCATCTCAGGCAGAACCAGCTACCACCACGCCTTGCACACAAAGTCTTTCTCCTGGAACATTCCGGAACGAACTTACATCCTGAGACAGAGCCGCTACGCTGTCCCAGGGAGTTAATCAATGCTACATCACCCAACAGAAAAGAGCACCTCTCCTCCTCACAGCAACAAGTGTCCGAGTGTGACTTCAACAACCAGGGTTTCTTGGACCTCTATCTCCATCTGTTCCAGTTTATGTCTTGTGACATTGGGGGCCGGTGTTGGAAAACAATTTCAATGCTCACAAGACACTGGCAGAGTCGGGGACACCCATGATAGTTCCCAAATTCCCATTGTAATATCCGTGCCACCCAAAAAGGAATCCGTGAGAAACCTGTTCAGCTCCTCGCTCGATCTTTCTCAACAGTCCTCGCGGGACTGGACCGACAACGAGCATTCGGGAACGGTCAGCTACCGGCTGGTGGCGGGCAAACCTCTGGCAAAAGCAAGAAGCACCAACCGACCAAGGAAGATGTAGCTCGGTAGCTGCAACATGACAAGAAAACCTGCGGGGTATCCTTTGTATGACCTCAAGACCCTCCAACGACTCCAAGCAAATGTGCAGACCCGCTACGCGAGTCCGCACCCAACGACAAGAGCACCGGCGCACCTGCGACGCCTGCTCTCCTACAAGCCACCATAGCTAGCAGTAGTGTAGGTAGAAACTACTTGATCTAGCAGTAGCATCTATGTATGTTGCAGTTCATTCTATCAATCAAGTTTTCTCTTCAGTGCATTGCCCACCCTAGTGGCTGCGGCCTGTCTTCCGTTGCAATCTTCTCTCACCCGCCTTCACGGTTGCGGCCTTGTCTCTTCATCATCTCGCCCACCTCCTCCGCTGCGGCATCCTCCTCCAATCATTCTCACCAATTCCCTGCCTCCTTGGCTGCGGCTTCATCGCGCCGGTGCCTGTTTGCACTGCGCCCAATTTCCATTCCTTGTTCATCGTCGCATCTGCCGGTACCTCAGCGCTGCGGCTACTCGCCCACACTTTGGGGCTTCAGCTTTATCAATGTTCACTCATCGCGCCCGTGCTCACTGGCACTGTGCCCACGCTCAAGTTCTTGTTCATCTTCAGCTCAGCCCACACCTAAGCATTGCGGCTATTCTCCCGCGCTTCGGTGCTGCGGCATCTCAAGTACCAATTCATCGCGCCCGTGCCTCGCACTGCGCCCATACATGCTGTTGGACTCTCACAGTACATCTCTCGCTTTACTCTCGCTTCCTGATCGCTCAGTTACACTTCCATTGTTTATCATTCTCTTAACAAATCACCTGTCATCAAGCTCAAGTCATCTCTCAGATTCAGTGCCAACGCCCCCATCCGGTTCAGGGAACCTTCAGATCATTCCTCTCTGGTTGATCAGGTGATCGCAGAATTCTGACACAGACAACACTGCTTGTCTTGCAAAGGTTGTATCCATGTTTTCCCATTCCTTCAGTATGGAAATGCCAGCATGATTACACCACTGGAAAGCTACTATTGTGCACTCACAAGCCCAATGATTTTGCACTTTAAACTAGCAAAAATCTCAGGTGCATGCCTACACAACCACAATGGCATCCATGTGTAACTTTATCTCCATTCATCAACTTAATTGTACAACATTCTTATGAAATATTCATACACCAATGGGATGATTTTAATACCCTATGTATGCGTGTAACTTCAGCATGTTCTCAAGAAAAGGCTCTCTTAGGTAATTAGTTGCTTTTGATTAGGTTTCATGTCATGCCTTTTCTGGTTTTAACGGTTTCATAACTAAGCCAATTAATCGAACTGCATATCATTGTTAGTGAAGCTATGCAAAATGTTTAGACGGTAGTTGTCTCCATGGTGAGAAGTTTTTCTAGGAGCAGGAAAGTGGTGAGCTTCAGGCACAAACAAGCATCCTTGTCGGTTGCACGACCCAAATGTCCAGTGACCAACGTGACCCAAATGTCCTGTCAGATGCATGACCTTCCTCTACAAGACCTTATCACTTGCAACATACACGTGGAAAAATCATTCCTCTTGTAAAAAACCTGAGGTTGGTGAGTTGTGCGAACATCATGTGTATCATCGTGTTTCTTCCTGAAAGCATAGTTGATAAAAATCCAGAGGGATGCGCAATAGGGCCCACCACATGGAACTCTCATCTAAAGAGGCATCTGTTTTGTTAACAACTCAAAGGACATCTATGGTCGCAATGACATCATGTGTATGCCTGTGTTCATAATCATATGGATAAGGAGAGTCTCATGTAGGACTTCACCAGAGTAATTGACACTAAGCATCAGTCCTTAAAGCCTCAATATTGGGCTGCACATGTGTCACACATGGAATATCCACATGCATGCTGCACCAGAGATTGCAACAATGTACGTGTACACCCCTTCGTGGTTCTTCTGATTAGAATGATGCATGCATAGCCAACATACTACTCAAACAGTTGAGAGGTTTTACTCATACCCATTGATCTGAGATTCATTCAACTTCATCTCATTAGCAAACCCTACTGCCCATGTTCTGAGGAACGTCAAATTGCATGTATACATAGTCTGAACAACGTGAGATTATATACGCATGATTCATCATCCGTGCATCGATTGTTAAGGCCTTTCCTTTGGGGAAGGTTTTACATTAGAGACGTCTCAAAAATCAGGTCGTCCGGTTAATCACTGGCACATAAAGTCACCATGTGGATCCTCACAAAGCATTATTGTACAAGGAGGAACCCTTCCACTAGAAAGCAACTGTCAGATCAAAACATCTGACGGTGTCGTTTTTTGTAGTTTCCCAATTTTATAGAGTAGATCAGGCAATAACAATCTGAATGGGACAAAACCAGGACCTTGTCATAAAAAATATGCATGTCTCTAAACTTGAAATGTCAAGGAATAACTTCATACGGACTAGTGGTGCACAATATCCATTCTCCCATAATTGTAAGAAAATAGAATCCCCAGGGTCTTGAATACTTGACTGGTCAGTTGAATCTGCTTCTGCTTGAATTGCTTCTGCTCCTATGTGTGAGAGTCCTGAATTGACACCACGTCACACATCAGTCATAGGTACTTGCACTGCAAGCCTATATTGCCCGCCAAAGAAAGCTGGAACAATAGAGGAGAGTCCAGACATATGAATGGTGAAAGAATCGCTCCATTACATTAAGAAATGACAAAGATCTGATCTACTAAATACGCTAGCAGCACGCTAGTCCTAAAAAAGTACAAGTGCGGGTAGTCCGGTTCCTCCTGTCTCACTCGGAGTGTCCGCGCTCGACAGAGTAAGGGTCGACGCCTCGGTCCATGGGTGACCGGTCAGCTTAGCGTCGCTCTTCTTGCAGCTGCCACGTCGGCACTTCTCGCGGTCCTCGCTCTTCGCTTTTCCACCGCAACCCCTTCCGCGTAGATGTGCATAGATCTCTAGAGTATATCCAATTGCTCCGCAACTACTTTATCAGAACACAGGTACCATGGGCAGGGGGAGGCACGGGAGTACCCTCTCTCCTCACCCTCCAGAAAGAGCATGGGAAAATATAGTAGGAGGATAGAATGGGCAGAGGGTCAGGGAAGAGAGTGGCGACCTCTCCCCTGGCCCTTTTGCACTTTTGCTCCCTGCCATATGAGTTTGGACACAAACTATGCCAGATTCCATCATTCCCCCCTTTTTGGTCCAATCTAATTTGACAGCCACACCATAGTGTCTCGATCCCATGTTTGCTTATTGTTTAGTCATACCAGACATAATCTCCCCCCTTCCTTTTGGTTTTACTCAAACTGGTAGGTTCGTGAATAGAGTTGAAGAAGTAGGTGGGTAGCGATAAGCATTTGTGGTTTTAGAGTTTTTGAGAGGAAGAGCTGTTGGACCTGTGCCTTTCCTCTCATTCCTCACTCTGTGTATCCAAGAAATGGATCACGGTTACAGGTTCCCCATTGCCCCGCTCACTCTCGCAGTCGATCAGGTGGTCAGTCAACCAATCGATGCGCAGTGCGATGCGGTAAATGAGTCAACTGTGCGCAGGCCACAGCGGTGCGGTCCTCGCTAACGACAAGTGGTACAGCCTGGTAGATCATGCAGTCACGTGATAAGAAGATAAGCCTTTGAGAAGTCCCATGCACTTGCATAGTTCTGTATGTTGCTTGAAGTCAAGTGACTTTGTGAGGATATCCGCCTCCTGTCGTTTTGTTTCGATGTACACCATGTCGACTTCACCTTCTGCGACGGCATCCCTTACATAATGAAACTGCCTTTTCACATGCTTTTTCTGTCATGCAGAACAGGGTCTTCTGCCAGTGTGATTGCACTTTGATTGGTGCAGAAGATAGTGGTTGGTTCTAGCTGGTCAAATCCCAGCTCTTCGAGAAGCATACGCAGCCACACTGCTTCACGGGTACACTCACTCTGTGATATGTATTCAGCCTCTGTGGAAGATAAAGCAACCACCGATTGTTTCATTGAGCGCCATGAGACAGGTCCTTCGTTGATCTTGAATACATATCCAGAGGTAGACCTGCTAATCGTCTCATCTCCGGAGAGATCTGGGTCGCAGAAACCAGTCAGGAGAGGTCCTGATGTCTTTGTGTAGCGGATGGGCAGTGTGGACGTCCCGTGAAGATAACGGATGCAATGCTTGGCGGCTGTGAGATGATCCTTTGTCGGTGCTTTGCATCCTTGACTGAGAATGCCAACTGCATACGAGAGGTCAGGACGTGTCCCGAAAGATGCGCACATCAACGAACCAACCATGCTTGGAAACAGTTGCGCTTCGGCTGGTGAGGCCAGCATGTCAACTGTTGGCGGCTTGGTGAGGCCATGGTTCGACACCAGAGGTGTAGAGACCGGAGTTGACTCACCCAAGTTGAATTTTTCAGCCATGCATTGGACATATGAAGTTTGAGCCAGTAGAACCTGTGGGCTAAGCATGTCGTGAGTTACCTGAATCCCGAGGTAGTAGGTCAGTTGGCCCATATCTGCCATCTCAAAATTCAGGGCCAGTTGTTCTTTGAAGGTGGAGATGACTGGAAGAGAGGGTCCGAGATGATGAGATCATCAACGTAAAGGATCACTGAGAGGTGATGGACCATGCCGGAAGTACCGAGAGTGGTCAGAGTCAAGTCGTTGAAGATGTTAGGAAGAAGTCATGTATTTTCTTGTTGCATTGCCGGGAAACTTGCTTCAACCCGTACAAGGATTTTATGTGAATGCAAACGCAATCCCCCCCCTGCTCAATAAATCCTTGAGGCTGAGGCATGTACACAGTTTTGTCAAAATCTCCGTTAAGAAACGCAGACTTCACATCCATTTGATGGAGGTGCCAGACTTCAGACCCAGCCAGGGCAAGGACCACGTGGATGGAGGAGTACTTGGCGAAAGAGGCAAAGGTGTCACTGTAGTTGACACCCAGAACCTGACTGTAGCCGCGAGCAAAGAATCGGGCTTTGTACCTGAACGGGTCACCGTTAGCATCCAGCTTCCGTTTGAAAACCCATTTGCACGTGACAACGGGGGCATTAGCTGGGCGTGGAGCAAGCGTCCAGGTGTTCAGTTTCTGCAGATGTTCAATTCTTTGACGGCAGCAGCATGCCACTGAGCAGACTTGGGTCTGCTCATGGCATCTTTGTAGCTGGTGGAATCAACCACTTGGGTGAAAAAATGCAATATCAGGGAAGTCAGCAGTGCTGGAGACATTGGTCTAGTGAAGGGCCTCTTGCTGTTCCACGATGCGGGAAGAAAGCCGAAGAGGGACTGGTTGGACAGAGAGTTCTGCCGGTGGGAACGATTGCTGAGAGAGAAGCTGCACGAGTGGGGCAGCTGAAGAGGAGGATTTGCGTTTTGCTGGGATGGCAGGAGGTAAGATAATCTCATGCTCATCAAGTGTAGGGTCAACCAAGAACTTCTGAGGCGTATTGGCAATGTCTTCATCATCATCCAGGAAGGAGAGTGGAGTGAGCTGTGGTAAGGTGTTGGAGATGGACCTGTCCTGAAATGATTCATCAAAGGTAACGCTGCAGCTGTGGAACACACGCTTGTTAGTGTTATCCCACAGGCGATAGGAGTTGCCTCCTTCTTTGTATCCCAGGAGAAAGGCCTTCCTGTTGTGGGCATCCAGTTTTGTTCTTTCTTCTGGCCGAATCAATGCATATGCAGTGCACCCAAAGATCCAAAAGTAGCTGAAATTTAAGCGGTGTCTCACCCATGCTTCATAGGGCATTCCACATCCTGATGGGAGCCCCTTCGTCGGCAGACGGTTGGTGATGTAAGCCGCGGTGGAAATTGCCTCAGCCCCAAAATTGGTAGAAAATCCGGCCGTATGGAGCATGGTGCGTGCACGATTGAGCAGGGTGTGGTTCATCCTCTCAGCCTTGCCATTTTGTTGAGGTGTGTATGGCACCTCTGTTTGGTGGATGATCCCTTTGCTGTCATAGTAATGTTTCAGGACTGTGTTGAAAAACTCACCGCCATTGTCTGTCCTCACATTTTTTACGGAGATGTCAGTTCGGTTCTCAAACTCACGGATCCAGGAGATGATGATGTCAGGGGCCTCTGATTTGTAGTGAAGGATTTTTACCCACACATAGTGGGTGAATTCATCAAGAATGACCAAGAAATAGCTCTTCTCTTGCATGGATTTTTCTTCCAAGTAAGAGATATCCATGTGAAGAAGTTCAAGAGGTTGAGATGTGGAAACTTCACCGTAGGAGGGAAATGACTCTTGAGTATGCTTGCCAGAGAGGCAACCAATGCATGGGTTGGTAGAGGTAGGGAGCCAGATCTTGGGGAGATCATGTACAAGTTCTTTTTCTGACATGTTGTGGAGAGTCTGAGACAACAGGCCCAGTCTTTGGTGCCAAAGAGAAGCCTTGGATGTGGTGACGTTGTTAACGACTGGAACCTCAGCAACCAGAATAGGAGTGTTGGCAGCGGCAAAGGCCATCTCAGGTTCTTCATCTGCTCATGGAAGTGGAGGAAGGGACTTTGTATCCAACACTGTCAGATTACCTTGACGTCGGGCGATAGCAGTTGTCTTCCCATCTGCTGTGTACACTCTGCAGTTCTTGTCAACGTCAAAGGTCACTTTGAGTCCTTTGTCGTGAAGTCTTGTGACTGACAGCAAGTTAGCAGCCAGATCAGGGACATAGAGGGTCTCCTTGAATAGCCGAAAAGTTGTTTTTCCTTTCAGTTCAATGGCCACTCTGACAGTACCAATGCCGATAGCAGGAATAATGCTTCCATCTCCGATACGTACTGCTTTTGGTGCTGCCAAATCTTTGTATTCAATGAACCAGGTCTTGTGGCATGTCATATGTCTTGTGCAGCCTGAGTCTATATCCAGGCAAGGACCCCAGCGGCAACGAGAAATGCGCTGTCAATGGAGCAGAATGCCATCTCTTCCAACACAAGGTGGCTGTGGTCATGTTGTGCTTCATTCTTGAACTGATGTGCTTTCTCAAGAGGTTGATGTTGATCTGCACCAGCTGGTCGGGTGGCTGAGAGTTCTGTGGCTTCTTGATCAGGGGTTGATTCACCTGAATGAAACTGTGGAGCAACAATTTCAGCAAGCTTGGTCATCACAGCTTCCTTGACATCCTCTACAACACATGTGAGCAGGGCATGTTGCTGCTGTGGAGAGCCACGGCGTGGAAGTGAGCACACTCTGAAAGTGTGTCCTTTCTTGCCACATTTATAACATGTCACATTGGGAAACTGCTTTGCATCAAAAGGTTATTGTTGCTGTTGTCCTCGACTTCTCAGGTTTTCTGGATGAAAGGGTAACAGTTCCTGGTGTTGATAGGTGGGTCGAGTTACGTGCCCAGAGGAAGATGCCAGTCGACCTTGACCGTAACTTTTCCTGTTGCCATATGCCTCATACTTCTTCTGCCGATGGTTTGGTAGGGCGGCGTACACTGCATAATCACCTCCTACTTCTTTGATAAGCTTATCTTCAGCATACATCAGTGCTTCACAAGCCTTCTGCATGGTCAGCTTGTATGGAGACGTGTTAGCGGCTGCTCCGGCTGGTGCGGCTCTGCGCGCTTGAGCATTCCCAGCATTGGCCGCTTCCAGGGCCTTTAGCCCATCATCAAATGCACGTCCTTGGTCTTGAAACGTGAGAAGAGTCTCGATCATTTGTTCAAATCTGCTTGGCAGGCCGCTGAATAGTGTGATAATCAGAACCCTTTCTGAGATGGGTTCCCCCATACCTGTGATGCGGCTGGCAAGAGTCTTGATGTAGGTGATGTGATCTTCAAGTTGACTGCCTTCAGCCATTTTCTGTTGGTGGAACTCTTTGAATAAGATGCTGAACTCCAAGTCACTTACTTTGTCGTATCTCTGTTTCAGTGCTTTCCAAGCCACTCTTGGGTCCAAGGTGTTGCTCTTGTCACAGATCAGAAACTTGAGTCGTTATGTAACATGTAGAGCTATGATTGAGAAAGCTTGGTCGCACCTGCGTTACCATAGGACTTTCTGTTCTGCAGTGGCCGCTGCATCAAGTGTCTCTGTCGTGGATCCGAGACAACACCCAATAGTCTTTTGTTTAAGAGAGCAAACTGTCAGAACTATAGACTCCGACAGAGGCCACTGCTCGGAAAACAAAACCGAGCTCTCAATAAAGGTTCAGGTCCCGACCCGAACCACCTTGGCAACGGTCCATCGGTCGATGGACCGTTGCCAAGGTGGTTCGGGTCAGGACCTGAACATTTGTTGAGAGGAGGGGACTTGGGTGTCGGTCGTAACGGTCAGAACGACCGTTCTGACCGTTACGACCAACACCCAAGTCCTCCCCTAATAAAGTGACACATGTCACCCGTGTCCGGCTAGTGGAAAGAAGCCGTTGCCTTTCTATTTTTTCCTTTTGTGCTGTATAAATGGAGGATGTTCATTCCCTCCGAGTTAACCCGGAATAGTCTCTTCATCCTGTTCGCCTTTGGTTTTGCAGCTTCACCGCCGTGTCTTCGCTCTGCTCTCCCATTGCTCATTCTGCTCTCGCCATCCACTCTCATCTCATCTATGACTCCTAGCTCCGTCACTCTCGATCCTTTGCTAAGCACTCAGTAACCCATCACGCTCGGTCCTCCTCAAATTCCTCTCACCGGCTACCTGTCTACTTCGCTCGCCTATCCGACACATCACTTCTTTTCAAGCTCCCGCAACTAACTCCTAGCGACGTCTCTTACCTCCCCGCTGCCTTCATCAAGCTGACGTCCTTCTGCATCACCCACCGCTTCTGCCTGCTTCTTCCATTGCTGTCTCCCTTCGCTACCATCTTCTGACATGGTATCAGAGCTCCAGGAAACATCGCCTGAGACCTCCGAATCAAGTCCTCACCTCGTCGCCTCAATCGTTGCCGTCCTGTGCTTCCTCGGCATCCGCCGCAACCGCGCTCCGATCATTCCTTGAAGCCTTGGTGGCTCCTATCACCATGACTAAGCCCTGCATCTGATCTCACGTCAGTGGCAATGTCTGGCTCTCGTCCCCGCCAGCAGCTCAAGACAGCTCTCGAGCCGTCCTCTGCCGACATCTTTGCGGAAGCTTCTCACTGTCTTTGGTCTCTTCTCTCCTCAACCTGCATTGCTCCTCACTAACTTCTCTGTGGTCCCAGCCTGTCTGCCTCCTCCCGAGGTACTCCTGACGTCTTCAAGTGACTATGTGCCGACATCACCTGCTCGTCACCTCCTCCACCTCCCACAGCCCCTTCTCTCTTCTGCTCTCACCAGCCACCACATTCGCCGTACATCTACTTCATCAGCTTCATCAATACCATCCTCATCATCCACTGTCATCTCCTTCTCCGATCTGCATCATCCTCTCAAGCCGCCCTCTTGTACCTCCCCTTAGCGGCCCCATCAGCAGAAGAGCTCTGTCCATCGTCAGGACATCGAACACCACCAGTTTTTTTGCCCGTCAATCTCGGGCCAACTGGGAACAAGCAGTCACTCTCCTGGCATCCGCGTGCATCTCTGCTTCTCTTGAACCACTCTCGTTGCAGCAATCTTCCTCTCACTGTCAAGATATCGGAGACCACTTGTCTTCCTGCCCATCATCTCGGGCCAACTGGGGACACAAGCCGTCACTCTCCTGACATCAGAGGACCTTTTCTGCCACATCAACCTTCTATCTCCGCCTTCTCCACCTTCATCAGCTGCATCTCCTCCATCTACCTCAGCTCCAGCATTCTCCTCTTCTTCTTCCAATAAGCATCACCCTCCTCGGTTTTAGTATCCTCTGCACCTTCCTCCCAGCTTCCTCCTCCTTCTACTGTCATCGGTCTCATCTCCTTCATTCATCATTGCTCTCAGTTTCTTCAGCATCTCCATCCTCGTCGTCCTCAATTTCCGTATCCGCAGCGCACGTGGTTTTGCCCCTGCGCCCACCTCATATTCATCAAAACCCGCCGCTCTTTGCATCATCCTCCGCTCGGCACAAGGATTCGCCCGGTGACATTGCCTGTTTCGCGATGACCTGCACCCACGCCGAAAAATTCCGCAGCACACGCAGCTTCTCCTTGCGTCTAGATCATTTTATCAGCCCATATCAGCTATCATCCACCTTTGCCATCGTCATCTGCTTCATTTGCATCTGCCATCAGCAAACAGACCTCCACAAGCTAGCTGCCGGTTTCGTAGCAGCCTGCACCCAAGCCTGCAGTAGATTTCTCGTGGCGCATTGGCGTTTGCCTTCCCCCTGTCACATTCTACCCCTGTACTCTGCAGCGCACATGGTTTTGCCCCTGCGCCCACCTCATCTGCAGCAAAATTCGCCGCTCTCCGCATCGTCCTCCGCTCGGCACACGGATCCACCCGGTCAAACTGCCAAACTTGCAGTGACCTGCGTCCACACTGATTTCTCCGCAGTGCATGAGGTTTCGCCCCTACGCCCATCCTTCGCGTCATCATTTGCTGCCTCTGCTATCGTACTATGCTTCCATGGTGGAGGTGGCGACACAGTCGAGCTTTCTGCTACACCACGAAACCGCTGCACCTGCAAGGAAGAACACGTAGCCGGAGGTGGACTTCTGCCCGTCCACGTCGCTGACATAGTCTGCGTCCGTGTAGCAGACCAGACGCAAGGGGTCGGTCCTCCCCTTGTCGTCCAGCCTCAGGCACGCATGCTGTCAGAAAGAAAGGTGCACACGGCGATGCCACTATTTATCTAATACCCTCGTCATTTCCCATCTGCCCCCCAGCAGCTCCGGAAGCTGGCCGCCGTAATTACCCACATACCCAGCTCTATGGCGGCTCACCTCTTGCGGATGACAAGCCCAACGGCTCGGGCAGTGTCACCGACCGAGCCTTCCCCGCTCCACTGACCAACCGCTCCGGCCCGCCACGACGCAAGCCAACGGGCCACGCGCAGAAATCACGGGCAGCCTCAGCCCGCCTGCGCGCCTCGCTCCACGCAAGAAAACAAAAAGGTGAAGCACCACGTCCATGACCGAAATGACAAAAGTGGCAGCCTCGTGCCTTCTCAAGATGCAGAGCCCCCAAGTGCAGTCTGTCGTGCGGAGTCGCAACGCGACTCCGCACATGGCAACAGCAACAGCAGCAACACGATGGTTGCAGCTGCATGCATCACACCGCCCACCTTAGCAGGCGTACTTGCCGTAGTGGCAGCAGCTAGGAGCAAAGGCCAAGTTCCTCCCATAACTACTTAGGCTAGGACAACTATTCTGTGTCTTTTGCCTTCTTTCATCAAAATGAATCATCGTTCCTCGTTTTTCCTTCCATCTGCTTCTGTTGAAATCGCTTCCCCTTCCCGAGCACATTTCCCTCTCCCTCCGCTTCCACTCCGCCCTCTCCTTCACTCCATTTGTCCAACATGGTATCCGAGCCTGAAGTTCCTTCCACCTAATCCTTGCTGGCCCATGGCGCCTCCCGGCCTCGTCTTCTTCGCTTCCCGCCCTCCCGCCCTCCGGGTGGTTTGTTCTCCTTCAAGCTTTGTTTTGTCCTCTCCTTCTCTTGCTTGCGGGTGGCTGTTGTGCCTTCTTCTGCCATCCGTGGCTCACCCTCCCCTCTGGTACCCTGTCGCCCTGCTCACCATCATGGCCCTCTTCTCCGACGACGAGTTTCGTTGGCTCCACGACTTCTACACGGGCCGTGTCTCTGGCCCACCTCCGTCACCATCACTGGCCCCGCCTCCCAACAATATCTCTCTTCTCTTTCCCGGCACCTCCACCACCTCACCGTCGTCCATCTTGACCTAACCCCTCCTCTTTCGGCTTGACGATTCCGCCCATGCGCCTGACTCACCAACACCCACGGCAACTCCAGTCGCTGCTGTCCCACTCCACTCCAACACAGCTATCTCTCCACCACCAGATGCTCCTGAGTCACACCCACAGCCGCCTCCTCCCCTCGGATCTTCTCCACTGCCATTCTGTCCCGTCCCTCCGGATTTTCCACCTCGACCATCACCTATACAAACCACTGAGATCAACCCTCCGGATGCCCTTCCTCATTCTACCTTCGCACTAGTAGAAGAGCCTCCAAACTCCCTGGATCCACCACAACAGCGCATCGAGTGGCCACCACCGCTACCATTCCAGGACATCCCTCCTGGGTTCACCCTCTCTCTGTTGAAAAATTGCCCCTCTGCATGCCCAAGTGCGGCGCCGGGAGGCGCCGACGAGCCGCCAGAAAGTGAAGACTCCGCTCCGGCGGATCTGGCGACTCGACAATTGCTCGCATCCTAAAATAGAGGATTGCCCCGTAAAGATGACGAGTTGCTGAATCCGATGGAAGTTGTTTTGCCGGAATCGGACAAGTATCGAGGGAGATATGGCCTTCCAAAGTTGGGGTGTGCACAGCGACTCTGGGAGCCGGCTGCGACTCGAAATCCGGTGGATAATCGACCGGATCGAGTAACAAAATTACCATGTGGAGAAAATGCTCCGATAGGCCTGCCGAGGCGTCCGGTGGATGATCCGCCTGATCAGGTGGATCATCCACCGGATTCAGTAGTGCAGGTTGTTACTGGGGGACTTAGCCAAAATCATGGCTCGGCGTCCGAAACCCAGTAGTACGTTTTGTTACTCGGGGAC